>CM038146.1:375679501-375942505 GCA_021437245.1 Aegilops speltoides
GAAATCCCGCTAGGAAGAAGAACGAGTCCATGAAGAAGACGAACGGGAGTAGTCGAACGAATCCTCACAATCGCAACATTACGGGAACTAATAAGCAACACCGGAAAGAAACAAACAACATGGTAAGTGCACAGGTGTAAACATGTCATGATGCACAAACAAGTATGATGCATGTCCGGTTTAAAAGCATGGCGAAGCATGGCAAAGTGCAACAAACAATACTACAAGTGGAGCTCAATATGCAACGAGTTGCATATTGACGAAACACCACATCGAGTTATTTAGTTTAATCTCATTTAAGCTACCAAACAATATTAAATGTTGCTAAACATGGCAAGAGGTGAAGCATAAGAAAACTACCTATCTAGACAAGTTTAAATGAGGCCGAAACAACAAACAACAATTCCGGAAAATCCTCATGTTATTTAGCAATTTAATGCAACAACAATTTTAAACATTTTAAATGTTGTTATCATGATGCGGATGACATATGCAAGTTTTAATCAATTTTATGGAAACGTTAACATGAGCATGTTATGAAGCATTTGGTCACCATGGAGGAACAAAAAGGGTGCCACGGCGGCGAAACGGAAATGGTGCCACGGCAACATTCCGGTCCCGGTAACTCGATTGAGATACCGATGCAAGAGAGAAGTGTGCGGATGAGTGTGTCATGCAAAAGGTGGTGGGGTGATCCCGGTTACCGGGTTCCCACGGGTCGACGGCATTGCAAACAAGGAGGAACGGCAAAGATTAATTCGATCACGGTGCAAAACTCGAGCATCTCATACAACCAAGCATTCGGTCCACGGACGTTGTCATCTCGGGATTATACCTTTGAAGCGTGCATTTCGGAGCGGTTCGGGTTCGACGAAGGAAGTAGTCGTTCTCGCGACAGTAGTGGAAGTAGACGTTCACGGGTCGTCGTGGGAAGTAGTTGTACACGGCGACGGTAGAGGTACTCGCGATCTTGGCGACGGTAGTGGTACACGATTCGTAGATGTTCATGTCTCTGTAGTCGTTTTGGTCTTGGGGTGATGGTAGTCGAACTTGGCGGTCCTCGTTGTCATGGTACTTGGCGTCCTCTCGGCCTTGACAGTGAAGAAACGGAACGCGATGGTCGTGGTACTTGGCGTCCAGTGCAGCAACCTCGTGATGCACCGTTGCTGTGGTGGTCTTGGAGGTTCGTGACCGAGGCATGGAGAAGGAGTTGCAGGCGGGAGTGACTAGAGATGGCGGATGCAGGGGGGCTCAGGGTGAGAGGAGCAGATAGAGGCTCGGGCTCCTCAAGCCATGGGGATGGCCCAAAACAGGCTGCTGCAGGAGGCCGAGGGGAGCGGCGGGGTCTTGGTTGGCGACGCGGAACCTGACGGCAGCTTGGCGCGGGCGCCGGGGCCGCTGGAGTTGGCCGAGCTCAGGGACGAGCTCCTGGCTAGCAAGGGGAGCGAGGAGCGCGGAGCGGCAGCCAGTAGCGGCTCCGGTGGCCGGCGGACGGAGCTCCAGGAGAGGTGGAGAAGTGGTGGCTGTTGGAAATATGCCCTAGAGGCAATAATAAAAGTATTATTATATTTCCTTGTTCATGATAATTGTCTTTTATTCATGCTATAACTGTATTATCCGGAAATCGTAATACACGTGTGAATACATAGACCACAATATGTCCCTAGTGAGCCTCTAGTTGACTAGCTCGTTGTGATCAGCAGATAGTCATGGTTTCTGACTATGGACATTGGATGTCGTTGATAACGAGATCACATCATTAGGAGAATGATGTGATGGACAAGACAATCCTAAGCATAGCACAAAGATCGTGTAGTTCGTTTGCTAGAGCTTTTCCAATGTCAAGTATCTCTTCCTTAGACCATGAGATCGTGTAACTCCGGATACCGTAGGAGTGCTTTGGGTGTATCAAACGTCCTGGCGTGGCGGGTGACTATAAAGGTGCACTACGGTATCTCTGAAAGTGTCTGTTGGGTTGACACGGATCGAGGCTGGATTTGTCACTCCGTGTAAGCGGAGAGGTATCTCTGGGCCCACTCGGTAGGACATCATCATATCAGTGCACAATGTGACCAAGGGGTTGATCACGCGATGATGTGTTACGGAGCGAGTAAAGAGACTTGCGATAACGAGATTGAACAAGGTATCGGTATACCGACGATCGAATCTCGGGCAAGTACAATACCGCTTAGACAAAGGGAATTGTATCACGGGATCGATTGAGTCCTTGACATCGTGGTTCATCCGATGAGATCATCGTGGAACATGTAGGAGCCAACATGGGTATCGGATCCGCTGTTGGTTATTGACCGGAGAACGTCTCGGTCATGTCTACATGTCTCCCGAACCCGTAGGGTCTACACATAAGGTTCGATGGCGCTAGGGTTATAAAGGAAGTTTGTATGTGGTTACGAATGTTGTTGGAGTCCGGATGAGATCCGGACGTCACGAGGAGTTCGGAATGGTCCGGAGGTAAAGATTTATATATAGGAAGTCTGTTTTGGTCACCGGAAAAGTTTGGGATTTTTCGGTATTGTCCGGGAAGGTTCTAGAAGGTTCGGAGTGGGGCCCACCTGCATGGGGGACCCACATGAACGTGGGTAGTGGGGAAAGGCCCCACACCCTTGGTCAAGGCACACCAAGATCCCCCTTAGAAGGAATAAGATCATATCCCGAAGGGATAAGATCAAGATCCCTAAAAAGGGGGGATAACAATCGGTGGGGAAAGAAATGATGGGATTTCTTTCCTCCCACCTTTGCCAACGCCCCAATGGACTTGGAGGGCAAGAAACCAGCCCCCTCCACCCCTATATATTATGGGGAGGCGCATGGGAGCTTCAACACAGCCCCTGGCGCAACCCTCTCCCTCCCCAACACCTTCTCCTCTCCCGCGGTGCTTGGCGAAGCCCTGCAGGATTGCCACGCTCCTCCACCACCACCACGCCGTTGTGCTGCTGCTGGATGGAGTCTTCCTCAACCTCTCCCTCTCTCCTTGCTGGATCAAGGCATGGGAGACGTCACCGGGCTGTACGTGTGTTGAACGCGGAGGTGCCGTCCGTTTGGCACTAGGATCTCCGGTGATTTGGATCACGACGAGTACGACTCCTTCAACCCCGTTCTCTTGAACGCTTCCGCTTAGCGATCTACAAGGGTATGTAGATACACTCTCCTTCCCCTCATTGCTAGTTTCTCCATAGATAGATCTTGGTGACACGTAGGAAAATTTTGAATTTCTCCACGTTCCCCAGCAAAGGCATCATGAGCTAGGTCTATTGCGTAGATTCTTTGCACGAGTAGAACACAAAGTAGTTGTGGGCGTTGATTTTGTTCAATATGCTTACCGTTACTAGTCCAATCTTGTTTCGACGGTATTGTGGGATGAAGCGGCCCGGACCGACCTTACGTACTCTTCGTGAGACAGGTTCCACCGATTGACATGCACTTGGTGCATAAGGTGGCTAGCGGGTGCGAGTCTCTCCCACTTTAGTCGGAACGGATTCGATGAAAAGGGTCCTTATGAAGGGTAAATAGCAATTGACATATCACGTTGTGGTTTTTGCGTAGGTAAGAAACGTTCTTGCTAGAAACCCATAGCAGCCACGTAAAACATGCAAACAACAATTAGAGGACGTCTAACTTGTTTTTGTAGGGTATGCTATGTGATGTGATATGGACAAGAAGAATGTGATGAATGATATGTGATGTATGAGATTGATCATGTTCTTGTAATAGGAATCACGACTTGCATGTCGATGAGTATGACAACCGGCAGGAGCCATAGGAGTTGTCTTTATTTATTGTATGACCTGCGTGTCATTGAATAACGCCATGTAATTACTTTACTTTATTGCTAACTGGTAGCCATAGTAGTAGAAGTAAAAAGTTGGCAAGACAACTTCATGGAGACACGATGATGGAGATCATGGTGTCATGCCGGTGACGATGATGATCATGGAGCCCCGAAGATGGAGATCAAAAGGAGCAAAATGATATTGGCCATATCATGTCACTATTTGATTGCATGTGATGTTTATCATGTTTATGCATCTTGTTTACTTAGAACGACGGTAGTAAATAAGATGATCCTTACAAAAATTTCAAGAAGTGTTCTCCCTAAGCGTGCACCGTTGCTAAAGTTAAATAAACTTCTAAGCACCACGTGATGATCGGGTGTGATGGATTCTTACGTTCACATACAACGGGTGTAAGACAGATTTACACACGAAAACACTTAGGGTTAACTTGACGAGCCTAGCATGTACAGACATGGCCTCGGAACACGAGACCGAAAGGTCGAGCATGAGTCGTATAGTAGATCGATCAACATGAAGATGTTCACCGATGATGACTAGTCCGTCTCACGTGATGATCGGACACGGCCTAGTTGACTCGGATCATGTAATCACTTAGATGACCGAGAGGATGTCTATCTGAGTGGGAGTTCATAAGATGAACTTAATTATCTGAACATAGTCAAAAGATCTTTGCAAATTATGTCGAAGCTCGCGCTTTAGTTCCTTTGTTTAGATATGTTCCTAGAAAAATATAGTTGAAAGTTGACATGGCGATTATGCGGACGAGAAAGCTTATGTCCTTAATGCACCGCTCGTCTTTGAACCCCAAACGTCGTTTGTGGATGTTGCGAACATCGGACATACGCTTTGATAACTACGTGATAGTTCGATTAAGCGGTTTAGAGTTGAGGCACCAAAGACGTTTTGAAGCGTCGCGGAACATATGAGATGTTTGAGGGCTGAAATTGAGATTTCAGGATCGTGCCCACGTCAAGAGGTATGAGACCTCCGACGATTTTCTTAGCCTGCAAACTAAGGGAGAAAAGCTCAATCGTTGAGCTTGTGCTTAGATTGTCTGAGTGCAACAATCACTTGAATTGAGTGGGAGTTGATCTTCCAGATGAGATAGTGATGTTTCTTCAAAGTCATTGCCACCAAGCTGTTAGAGCTTCGTGATGAGCTATAACATATCAGGGATAGATATGATGATCCTTGAGGTATTCGCGATGTTTGACACCGCGAAAGTAGAAATCAAGAAGGAGCATCAATTGTTGATGGTTGGTGAAACCACTAGTTTCAAGAAGGGCAAGGGCAAGAAGGGATACTTCATGAAATGGCAAATCAGCTGCTGCTCTAGTGAAGAAACCCAAGGTTGAACCCAAACCCGAGACTAAGTGCTTCTGTAATAAGGGGAACAACCACTGGAGCGGAATTACCCTAGATACTTGGTAGATGAGAAGGCTGGCAAGGTCGATAGAAGTATATTGGATATACATTATGTTAATGTGTACTTTACTAGTACTCCTAGTAGCACCGGGTATTAGATACGGTTCGGTTGCTAAGTGTTAGTAACTCGAAATAAAAGCTACGGAATAAGCGGAGACTAGCTAAAGGTGAGTGACGATATGTGTTGGAAGTGTTTCCAAGGTTGATGTGATCAAGCATCGCACGCTCCCTCTACCATCGAGATTTGGTGTTTGCGTTGAGCATAGACATGATTGGATTATGTCTATCGCAATCTGATTATTCATTTAAGGAGAATAATGGTTACTCTATTTATTTGAATAATACCTTCAATGGTCTTGCACCTAAAGGAATGGTTTATTGAATCTCAATTGTAGTGATACACATTTTCATGCCAAAATGATATAAGATAGTAATGATAGTACCACTTACTTGTGGCCTTCGCCATGTAAGTCATATTGGTGTAAAAGCGCATGAAGAAGCTCCATGTTGATGGATCTTTGGACTCACTCGTTTTGAAAAGTTTGAGACATGCACGAACCATGTCTATTGGTGTATAGGCATGAAGAAACTCCATGCAGATGGATCGTTTGGACTCACTTGATTTTGAATCACTTGAGATATGCAAATCATACCACATGGGCAAGATGACTAAAAAGCCTCGTTTTTCAAAAAATGGAACAAGATAGCAACTTGTTGGAAGTAACACATTTTGATGTGTGCAGTCCAATGAGTCTTTGAGGCATCTGATGAATATCGTTATGTTCTTACTTCACGATGATTCGAGTAGATGTAGAGTATATTTACTTGATGAAACACAAGTCTGAATTATTGAATGGTTCAAGTAATTTCAGAGTGAAGTTGAAGATCATCGTGACAAAAGGATCAAATGTCTATGATATGATCGTAGAGATGAGTATTTGAGCTCTGAGCTTTGACACATAATTAAGACATTGTGGAAATTGTTTCACAATTAATACCTTTGGAACACCATAGTTTGATGGTGTGTCCGAACATCATAGTTGCACCCTATTGGATATGGTGCGTACCATGATATCTCTTATCGAATTACCACTATCGTTTATGGGTTAGGCATTAGAGACAACCACATTCACTTTAAATAGGGCACCACGTAATTCCGTTGAGATGACACCGTATGAACTATGGTTTAGAGAAACCTAAGTTGTCGTTTCTTAAAACTTTGGGGCTGCAACGCTTATGTGAAAAAGTTTCAGGTTGATAAGCTCGAACCCAAAGCGGATAAAATGCATCTTCATAGGACACCCAAAACAGTTGGGTATACCTCCTAATTCAGATCGGAAAGCAATAGGGATTGTTTCTTGAATCGGGTCCTTTCTCAAGGAAAGGTTTGTCTCAAAAAATTGAGTGGGAGCATGGTGGAGACTTGATATGGTTATTGAACCATCACTACAACTAGTGTGTAGCAGGGCACAGGAAGTTGTTCCTGTGGCGCCTACACCAATTGAAGTAGAAGCTTATGATAGTGATCATGAAACTTCGGATCAAGTCACTACCATACCTCGTAGGGTGACAAGGATGCGTACTACTTCAGAGTGGTAATCTTGCCTTGAAGGTCATGTTGCTAGACAACAATGAACCTACGAGCTATGGAGAAGCAATGGTGGGCCCAAATTCCGACAAATGGTTAGAAGCCATGAAATCCGAGATAGGATCCATTTATGAGAACAAAGCATGGACTTTGGTGGACTTGCCCGATGATCGGCAAGCCATTGAGATAAATGGATCTTTAAGAAGAAGACGGACGTGGACGGTAATGTCACCGTCTATGAAGCTCGACTTGTAGCGAAGAGTTTTTTCACAAGTTCAAGGAGTTGACTACAATGAGATTTTCTCATCTGTAGCGACGCTTAAGTCCGTCGGAATCATGTTAGCATTAGCTGCATTTATGAAATCTGGCAGATGGATGTCAAAACGAGTTTCCTTACTAGTCTTCGTAAGGAAAGGTTGTATGTGATACAATCCGAAAGTTTTTGTCGATCCTAAGGATGCTAAAAGGTATCTTTGGCTCCAAATGATCCTTCTAAGGACCGGAGTAAGCATCTCGGAGTTGGAATGTACTTTGATAAGATGATCAAAGATTTTGGGTTTATACAAATTTATGAGAAACTTGTATTTCCAAAGAAGTGAGTGGGAGCACTATAAATTTCGATGAGTATATGTTGTTGACATATTGTTGATCAGAAATGATGTAGAATTTCTGGAAAGCATATAGGGTTATTTGAAAAGTGTTTTTCAATGGAAAACCTGGATTAGGCTACTTGAATAATAAGCATCAAGATCTATAAGATAGATCAAAATGCTTAATAGTACTTTCAAATGAGCACGTACCTTGACATGATCTTGAAGGAGTTCAAGATGGATCAGTCAAAGAAGGAGTTCTTGCCTGAGATATAAGGTATGAAGTTAAGACTTAAAAGCTCGACCACGGTAGAATAGAGAGAAAGGACGAAGGTCGTCCCCTATACTTCAGACGTAGGCTCTATAGTATGCTAAGCTGTGTACCGCACCGGAAGTGTGCCTTGCCATGAGTCAGTCAAGGGGTACAAGAATGATCCAGGAATGGATCATTGGACAGCGGTCAAAATTGTCCTTGGAGTAAATAAGAACATGTTTCTCGATTATGGAGGTGATAAAGAGTTCGGCATAAAGGGTTACGTCTATGCAAGCTTTAACACCTATCCGAGTGACTCTGAGTAGCAAACCGAATACGTATAGTGGAGTAACCATTTGGAATAGCTCCAAGTGGAGCGTGGAAGCAGCATTTACAGAATGACCTAGAGATTTGCGAAGTACATACGGATCTGAAAGTTGCGAGACCGTTGACTAAAACCTCTCTCACAAGCAAAACATGATCAAACCCCGAACTCATTGAGTCTTAATCACATGATGATGTGAACTAGTTTAATGACACTAGTAAACTCTTTGGATGTTGGTCACATGGTGATGTGACTGTGAATGTTAATCACATGGCGATGTGAACTAGATTATTAACTCTAGTGCAAGTGGGAGACTGTTGGAAATATGCCCTAGAGGCAATAATAAAAGTATTATTATATTTCCTTGTTCATGATAATTGTCTTTTATTCATGCTATAAGCGTATTATCCGGAAATCATAATACACGTGTGAATACATAGACCACAATATGTCCCTAGTGAGCCTCTAGTTGACTAGCTCGTTGTGATCAGCAGATAGTCATGGTTTCTGCTATGGACATTGGATGTCGTTGATAACGGGATCACATCATTAGGAGAATGATGTGATGGACAAGACAATCCTAAGCATAGCACAAAGATCGTGTAGTTCGTTTGCTAGAGCTTTTCCAATGTCAAGTATCTCTTCCTTAGACCATGAGATCGTGTAACTCCGGATACCGTAGGAGTGCTTTGGGTGTATCAAACGTCACAACGTAATCGGGTGACTATAAAGGTGCACTACGGTATCTCCGAAAGTGTCATTGGGTTGACACGGATCGAGGCTGGGATTTGTCACTCCGTGTAACGGAGAGGTATCTCTGGGCCCACTCGGTAGGACATCATCATAATGTGCACAATGTGACCAAGGGGTTGATCACGCGATGATGTGTTCTGAACGAGTAAAGAGACTTGCGATAACGAGATTGAACAAGGTATCGGTATACCGACGATCGAATCTCGGGCAAGTACAATACCATTAGACAAAGGGAATTGTATCACGGGATCGATCGAGTCCTTGACATCGTGTTTCATCCGATGAGATCATCGTGGAACATGTAGGAGCCAACATGGGTATCCAGATCCCGCTGTTGGTTATTGACCGGAGAACGTCTCGGTCATGTCTACATGTCTCCCAAACCCGTAGGGTCTACACATAAGGTTCGATGGCGCTAGGGTTATAAAGGAAGTTTGTATGTGGTTACCGAATGTTGTTTGGAGTCCGGATGAGATCCGGACGTCACGAGGAGTTCGGAATGGTCCGGAGGTAAAGATTTATATATAGGAAGTCTGTTTTGGTCACCGAAAAGTTTGAGATTTTTCGGTATTGTACCGGAAGGTTCTAGAAGGTTCGGAGTGGGGCCCACCTGCATGGGGGACCCACATGAACGTGGTAGTGGGGGCAAGGCCCCACACCCCTGGTCAAGGCACACCAAGATCCCCTTAGAAGGAATAAGATCATATCCCAAGGATAAGATCAAGATCCCTAAAGGGGGATAACAATCGGTGGGGAAGGAAATGATGGGATTTCTTTCCTCCCACCTTTGCCAACGCCCCAATGGACTTGGAGGGAAAGAAACCAGCCCCCTCCACCCCTATATATAATGGGGAGGCACATGGGAGCTTCAACACAGCCCCTGGCGCAACCCTCTCCCTCCCCAACACCTTCTCCTCTCCCGCGGTGCTTGGCGAAGCCCTGCAGGATTGCCACGCTCCTCCACCACCACCACGCCGTTGTGCTGCTGCTGGATGGAGTCTTCCTCAACCTCTCCCTCTCTCCTTGCTGGATCAAGGCATGGGAGACGTCACCGGGCTGTACGTGTGTTGAGCGCGGAGGTGCCGTCCGTTCGGCACTAGGATCTCCGGTGATTTGGATCACGACAATCGACTCCTTCAACCCCGTTCTCTTGAGCGCTTCCGCTTAGCGATCTACAAGGGTATGTAGATACACTCTCCTTCCCCTCATTGCTAGTTTCTCCATAGATAGATCTTGGTGACACGTAGGAAAATTTTGAATTTCTGCTACGTTCCCCAACAGTGGCGCGGGCGAGGTGACATGGCGAGGCGATGACGCAGAAGATGGCGCGACGGGCGACGAGGAGGAGGCAGAGGGGAGGACGAGCATGCTGCTTGATGGAAGAAGCGCGACAGTGACGAGGAGGCCGAGGGCTCGGCCTGGTTCTCTTCTCCGGCGAGGGCGAAGCGGAGGGTCTCGCACTGGAGGCGCGCGGATGCGGGAGCGAGGGGAGGTCGAGGGCTGCGCGTGGGTGGCGGCGAAGGGGATCGAGGAGAGGGAGACGAGGGTCCAGAGGTGGAATCGATCGGGCTAGGGTTAGAGGTGCGGCTGGGCCTTAGAGGCTGGCCCGGTAGAGAAGGAAGTGGCCAGAGGCCTGGCTGGAGGCCTGGTGAAAAGAAAAAAAGGGTTTTCCTCATTGGAATAAATCCAAATTTAGCTGAAATTTGGCAAGTGGCCTCACTGGAATATAAGAAGGCTCCACAAGAAGGATTGGAGGCAAAAGGAGAATAGAGCAACGATGTGAATATTCGGAAACGAAAGGAACTTTAAAATGCAAGTGGGTTGTGGTTAATTCCAAATAAATGGAATAATTTCATTATAGCTCCCTAATAATAGTAGGAGACTTTGAATATGTTTTAAAGAGAAATCACCATGTGAATATCCCTCGATTTAAATAGATCAACGATCTATGCAATTTATTAGTTGAGTTGAGATGCAAAGATTAATGACATGATGGCATGATGACATGATGCAATGCAAAAAAATAAAAGAGCAAGCACAAATGAAACACACGGTTGATCACGAAAATATGGAAGTCTTCTGGAGCGTCAGTCTCGGGGTGTTACATAGGCGTTGGCCTTCTTCACAGGATCCGGGCCTTTCTTGGGGGGAGCAAGCTTCACGGGCATTGGCCCTCTTCACAGGCTCCGGGCCTTTTCCAAAACGCGACAGCTTCACACGCACTTGCCTTCTTCACAGGCTCTGGGCCTTTTCCAAAAAGATGTTCTTCATAGGCATTCGCCTTCTTCACAGGCTCTGGACCTTTTCCAAAAAGATGATCTTCACAGGCTCTGGGCCTTTTCCAAAAGGATGATCTTCACAGGCATTCGCCTTCTTCACAGGCTCTGGGCCTTTTCCAAAAAGATGATCTTCACAGGCATTCGCCTTCTTCACAGGCTCTAGGCCTTTTCCAAAAAGATGATCATCACAGGCATTCGCCTTCTTCACAGGCTCTGGGCCTTTTTAGGGGTAAAACCTCCGGAGGTGCTGGATGTTCCACGCATTCTAGACTGGCACCCCCTCATGAGTCTCCAAGCGCGCGGAGCCGGGCCTAGAAACATGAACAACCTTGAACGGGCCCTCCCACATGGAAGAGGGCTTATGCAGTCCCTCCCTGGAGAGAACCCCAGACTGCAAACTGGGCCGCCGGAGCCGGTAGGAGCCCTGAGTCATGATGCTCAGGTACCCCCCTTTAACGCGCAAGCAGCCGACATCAAGGAAGAAATGGTGCCACGGACAGGCACCAAATAATAAGCATGATGGGTTGAAAGCATGGCCCAAAGATAAGCATAAGAGGGTACACGCCACTGGGTGCGACCCGGCGACTTGGGCATGATGCAGCCAGGGGCGCCCCAGCAGTAAGCTAAAAACACGAGCAAAAGGGATACACGCCGCAGGGATGGACCCATGCGGCCTGGGAATAATGCAGCCCTAGAAACGAAACTTGAAAGATGTCACCTGATAGTGTTGACGACGAAGGGGTGTTGAAGCAGCAGGTGCAGCGGGCTGCGGGAGCCGATCTTCATGAGCCCCCAGGCCTAGGAGCCTCGGGAGGCTCCGGGGGCGCTGGTGGCTCCTCGCGAACCATCTCCATCTCTGCCAGGACTGCAGAATGCCTGGCCTCCTGAGCCTCCAGGATGCTCCTTACGAGGCGCTGGCGCACCGCAGCCGCGTTTGGCAAGCCGTAAGGCATGCGAACATAGCTATGGGGTGGACCTTCGCAGCGCCCCACTTGCGAGGGCCAGAGGCGTTCCTGAGAGGCGGCTCGGTTGAGCCCTGGTATGTCGATGCTGACGCGCAGCCCACCATCCTCGCCTGGATGGGGAGCCACAGCGGGCAAGCGGCGGATGCCTCTCATGACTCTTGACTCCTATAGCTCCTGAATGGCCTTGCTGACGAACTCCTTAGGGTTTGGCCCTCCTTGCCTTGCTCCTTCTTGAGGGAAATGTGCTTCGAAACACGCCTCCAAGTGGTGCCCAAGCGCCTCCCTCGTGACCTTGGTGAGGTCGGCGGCCCTCCAGGGGAGAGCCCCCGAGCCCTGCCTGAAGAGGGCACCGGGCGCGCTTCCCTATGCGATGGAAGGAGGTTCCCCCTGGGCAGGCGCGGGCCCTGAGGGGCCTGCCTCTTGAGGGGCCGGGCTGGACGATGTCTTCTTCTTCTTGGGGGCGGTCTCGGGAAGCCTCCTGCTTCCGCGATCCGGGTCTTCCAGTGATGTGGCCTGAAAGGCTCGTTCCAGGGAGCACACTACGTCTTTCTCTTCACAGGGCATCGTGATGACTCCGCCACTTCCTGGCATCTTGAGGACGTTGTAGCCGTGGTGGGTTACTGCCATGAACTTGGCCAGCGCTGGATACCCAAGGATGGCGTTGTATGGCAGGCGAATGTGGGCGACGTCGAAGTTGATGAGCTCCGTGCGGTGGTTGTCGCGCGCCCTGAAGGTGACACGGAGGCGGACCTGCCCAATCGGGACCGTGGAGCCATCGGTGACTCCAGAGAAAGGCTTGGTTGGCTGAAGCTGATTGTAGGGCACCTGGAGATTGTTGAATGTTTCCACGGACAGGACGTTGAGCCCTGCCCCACCATCGATGAGGTTCCTGGTGACTAGCACGTTGCTGATGATTGGGGAGAAAAGCATTGGGAGGACTCGGTTGTGGCAAGACTTGAGCTGATCCGCTGAGCTGAGCGTGATGGTGCACGCCGACCACCTGAGAGGGCGTGTGGCCTCGAGATTGGGGAGGACTGCATTTACTTCACGGGCGAACTGCTTGAAGATGCATTGAGAGGCTAGGGCTTGAGTTCCACCCAGGATGCAGGCGATCGCACGTGGCTCCTGGAAACCCCAGTCCCCACGTCCTGATGACAGTCCTCATTTCTCCATGGCTGCGGCGGCTGCGGAGGGAGGCCTGTGTTGCCTTGCGGGTGATCCTCGCAAGGCTGATCCCTTCGGTCTCCCTCGCGAGGCGGGTCCTGCCAGCGATCCTCACGAGGTTGGTCGCGCCACCCTTGGCGAGGGCCGCGGTCTTCCCAGCGTCCTGCGTTCCTTCCACCTCCTCGGTCGTAGCCCCGGTCGCTGCGGTCGGGACATCGGCCGACCCTTCCTTCACGCACGGCTCGGAGCTCTTGGCATTCATTGGTGTTGTGGGTGTGGAGGTCGTGGTACACACAGTACCGACTGCCCTTGGAGGATTCGGGCTGATCTCTGCCCCGCTTGGTGTCTGGTTCTGCCGCGAGCACGACAACCCCCTTTGCGCTTCACATCCTTGGCCTTGGGTTTCTTCTCTTACGGGTGCGGCGGGCGTCGAGAAGGAGAGACGCCCTTCCTCACCCTGGCGCGCTTGGTCGCCAAGTTGAACAGCTCAAGGAAGTGCACGGTCTTCATGCATCGCCAGCTCCTCCTTCATCTTGGCGTCCTGCACGCCGTCGGAGAAGGCTGAGATGATGGCCTCCTCGGTCACCTTAGGAATCTTGAGGCGTGCATTGTTGAAGCTGGATGTACTACATGGGGTTTCCCTGTTGCTGCTTGATCTGGCGCATGTCGCTCACGGCGGGTGGCCGGTCGCGAGTACCTGGAAGTTAGCGATGAAGGGGGTGCGCATCTCGTCCCAGGAGGAGATCGTGCCTAGAGCCGGGTTCAGGAACCAGGTGCGGGCCCCGTCCTTGAGCGCCATGGGAAACCAGTTCGCCATGACCTTCTCGTCTTCGTTGGCAGCTTCGATGCCCAGCTCGTAGATCTGGAGGAACTCTGCATGGTCGATCGTCTGTCGTCGTGGCGAGGCAGTCTGTCTTGAACTTCTTGGGCCACGAGGCGCCGCGGCTCGGGGGTAAAGTGCGGCAACTTCTTTGTGCCTACAGGAGGTCTTGGGTGACGAAGAGCTTGGTCTCTGGGTCCCCATGCGCTATAGCCGGGAGCAGCGCGGGGTCTTGACGTCTTTGGGCAGGAGCATGGTCGCGATGAGCCCGGCGAGGCGCTCGGGCAGCTTCTCATGGCGAGGACTTCTTAGCAGCTCTGCTCTTGCAGCTGGTGCTGACGGGCGGGTTCCGCCCGAGGCCCACGTGCCTTGGGGCAGGTGCCTTCTTGAGGGGAGGCGGTGAGGTGCCCCGAGCTTCGTCGCCCGTGAGGGCGGGTGCGGTCTTGATGGGGCCGACGACGGCAGAGAGCCCCTGCGGCATGGGCGAGCTCGGCGGCGCGTCGAGCAATTCTTTGTAGGCGTCGTCGGCGGGGCGGTAGCGCAGGAGCTTGTTTGCGCGATGGCGCAACTCGAGCCTCCATGGTAGCGGAATCTGCGAGCGAAGAACCATTTGGGGTGGCGAGGGGTAGCGGGCGGGCTGTCTTGCCTCACGGAAGGATCTTTGGGGCGATGCTTGCTGCTCGTTCCCGCCGGGCAGTGGCGGCATTGACGGCAGTGACAGGAGCAGCGAGGTGGCGCCCGTGGACGGAGCCGTCTGGGCGATGTGGGAAGCGAGGGCGGCTCGGCGCTCGGCGCGGGCCCGACGAGCGTCAGACATGGATGTGGTGGTCAGAGGAGAACATGGCGATGGAAGGCGAATTCCGGCGCATCCCTACCTGGCGCGAAAAATGTCGGATTTCGGGTTCCGGCAAACCCTTGAGGTTCGAACACTGGGGTGCGCGCGGAGATTTCGCTAGGATCTAAACTACGGAAGGAACAACACAAGAGACACAGAGTTTATACTGGTTCAGGCCACCATTGCGGTGTAATACCCTACTCCAGTGTGTGGTGTGGTGGATTGCCTCTTGGGCTGATGATGAATAATACAAGGAAGAACAGCCTCGCGAGGGCTTGTTCTTGGCTGGGACGATGAACTGCTAGGGGGAGTTCTGTCGCTCTCTCTCTACTGGTTTCCTGGTGAGGATCCCGTTCTTGATTCTGGCTCGTGGATTCTAGATGCTCGATGCTAGATGCCTCTACCATGGGGTGGCTAGTCCTATTTATAGGCAAAGGCCCTGGGCCTCTTCCCAAATATTGAGCGGGAAGGGCGCCAACAATTGCCATTTTGAAGGGGAACATCGGGTACACTTATCCTGACTAAAGTTGGTCATCGCCTGTCAAAGGCTCTGGTGGTGACGCCTGCTTGGGCTCCACAATGACTTCCTCCCTGCCGTTGGGCGGGTCTTGATCTTGTTGCACCGAAATGGATGCCTTTGCTTGATGCTCTCACCTGCGCTTGCTCCCTTTGCACCAAAGAGGAAAGGAGGACACTGCACGGGCTGGCACCCGACTGGCGCCCTTGGTCGTCATGGCTTGCGTCATGGGCACCTCGTGAGGTACCCCGCCTTGATCTCTCCGCCACCTCGCGAGCCAGTCTGATGAGGCCGTGCCTGAGGAAGCTCCTTGTCATCCGCCCCGTGAGGCTTGGCCCCTCGCGAGGGTCTTGAGCTTGTGTTGATGAAGATGGGCCGTGCTGGGCCCCCCTTTGAGCCACGCCGCAGGCCGCAGGCAGGCAAGTCTAGGGACCCCCGTTCCCAGAACGCCGACAGTCTTCCACGCAAAGGAGAGTCCCATCTGGACACGGGCCGAAGTCTTGAGTCTTGTATCTTCACGCTTCAATAGTCCGGATGATGTATACAGTCCGGCTGTCCGGAGACCCCCTAATCCAGGACTCCCTCAGTAGCCCCTGAACCAGGCTTCAATGACGATGAGTCCGGCGCGCAGTCTTGTCTTCGGCATTGCAAGGTGGGTTCATTCTCCGAATACTCCAAAGTGGTTATCGAACACGTAGACCGTGTCCGGATCCGCAAGATGATCTTCACATACCGTAGCATAAATTTGATCCGCTGGCAATCTTCGTACATCGTGCCCTTGCATCGTGGCCTGCTCCAACGTGAACCGGTGTTTCTTGCGCCACCTCGACTCATGTTGCGAGGCGGTTTTATTGGCACGTCCCATCGAGGCAGAGATCGTGTTCCTCTTATTACGGGATTTTCCATTAATATGGGCGTGCGTGACCCCACAACGGCCGCAGGTATAACTCCGTGTGTTTTTAGATAAGCCTCAAACGGTCACACCGAGGACTCTTGATATTCACCCCCTTTATAAAGGGGTCGAGGCCTACGCCTCTTTTCCACCTTCCTCGCGCCTTGTCGCACCTCGAGTTCCAACACCCGAAACCTAAGCTTCAACACCCCAGATCCTCCAATATGTCCGGATCTGACCCTCAAGGCCGGTGGGTGGCCTCCTCGATTCAAAAGGAAGACATTGCGAAGCTTAGGGAGGTCGGATACCTGACCACCGACATCCAGCACAGGCTTCCTGCTCCAGGGCAGGTCATCCCTACACCGGAGCCCAATGAGTGCGTCGTGTTTGTCCCACACTTCCTCCGCGGCTTGGGCCTCACCCTCGATCCCTTTGTGAGGGGGCTCATGTTCTACTATGGGTTGGATTTTCATGATCTGGCTCCGGACGCTATCCTCCATATCTCGTCGTTCATTATCGTGTGCGAGGCTTTTCTTCACGTCACTCCACACTTCGGCTTATGGCTCAAGACCTTCAATGTGAAGCTGAAGATGATCGAGAGGCGACATGTGGAGTGCGAAGGTGCCATAATAAGCAGGAACGCCGATGCCCCATGGTCAGAGGGTTCTTTCCCAGAAGTATTCGATGTATGCCAGCGGAGGTGGTTTTATGTTACGGCTCCCAGGGGCACAAAGTGGGTAGCCGCCCCCGAGTTCCGCTCGGGCGTCACAGTTAGCATCTTGGACCGACGTAGGACAAAATTGGGGGCCCGCTGGTGATGTATCAGTACTACAGAATCGCATCCGAGAGCTTCTTGAGAGGGACATTAACCTTGTCAGCATAATGCAAGTGATGTTAATCCGACGGATGTTGTCGTGCCAACGCCGGCCTCTCCGGATGTGGGAGTTTAATCCGGAGGGTCCGTGGACTGTCAAGCACTTCTTCGCTTGAAGCTCGGAGGGATGTGCAAATTATTCTTCGGACCGAAAGTAGACTGTCCGGACACCACCGAGGATGCGGGCCTAAGCTGCAATCACCTAGATACCCAAGTAAGTAACCTTGATATCGGACACCTTGTTTTGTATTTGTCACAATCGTTTATTCTGAAATTCATCCGTGGCTAGGAATGGCTCAGCAAGGCGGAGAGAATCAGGTGTCCGGCGCCACTTCCCGAAGGCTCGCCTGGTCCCACCATGGCCAAGATGCTTGACCGGGTACTCAGCAGAATGCCCTCAGGGAAAGACAAGGGGTAGAATGAAGAAACCGAACTCCACACGCTATGCATCCGAACCGGGGGAATTGTTGCCTCCCCTAAGGAGGATAGTCGGGGAGGGGAGGCTAAGGCCTCCTCCCCGCGCGGGAAGAAGAGGGCTGCCTCCAAAGACTTGGAGGCGGAGATTCCCAAACCAGGGAAAAAGGTATCCCCAAGGGGCCTTGCCCCGACGGGGACCCTCACCGCGTCGTGCCCGCCAACGGGCCAGCCCTCCACCGAGCTGTAAGTCAATCGTTAATTTGAAGGTACTATGTTTCTCCTAGATCAATGACCGGGATTCGTCTTTTGCAATCCGGCTAGCAGCTCTTCTCAACAGAGTTCGTCTTCGGGGGATCTTCCTCCGGAGATGATGGAGAGAGAGACCCCACCCGCCTCTCCGACTCATGAAGCGGATGACACCGAGGTGTCGTCACGGAGGAGTCCAGGTCTGCCGAAGCCGGAAGCCAATGCGTCAGCCGCCCTGAGCCCGGAGCGTTTGGCTCCCACGGGGGGCGATGGGAAGGGTCCGACACAGTTCAATGTCCGTACGGATGTACTGACAGGCCTACTGGAGCGAGCTGCGCTCTCGGAGGAGCACCGTTCATTAATGAGCGCGGTGCTCAAGAAGATTTCATCCGCTACAAGCGGCTTGAATGAAGCATTTACAAGCCTGCTCAGAGGCTTTGAGGTATGTAGTGAAGAATACACTATTTTTTGGCTGTGAGGCACGCGCTAGGTGTGCTCCATATAGATAGTATCCTGAGACTCTGGTTTGCCGCCCTAGGCGTAAAACGAGGATCATAAACCAATGATTATCTGCAAATATGTGTAGGTACACGTGGGTCCGACGCCGCCGCCGATCCGTTGAAGTTGCCGAACTAACGAAGCAGATTGGATCGATTGATGTCGATATCACGCTGGTGAACGAGCGGCTGGACAAATCACAAGGTATGTGCTCTGCCTTCCTTTGTATAGGAAAATATGAAGGCGGCGTGATATTAATGTAGTATGTTTGGACTGCAGATGGTGCTGCTGCCGTGGAGGCCCTGAGGGCAGAACTTGCCCAGGCCAAGGAACAAGCTCGAGTTAGCGATGTGGCTTCCCTAAAGGCGGCCGAGGAATTGAGAGCCGAACAGGCTGCTCATCGCCGAAGCGAGGAAAATATAGCCGAAATGGCTGTGGAGTTAAAAAATGCCGCTGACCGGTATGAGCTCCTTAAAAAGGAGCATAAAGATAGTTCGGCCGACCTGAACAAGGCACTTAATGCCACCAAGGAAATATGGACCGAGCTCAGGGGTGCATGGGAGGAGCTTCAATAGGCCGGTAAAACTGCGGCTGGGGGCTCCTACTTGCTGCGGACGAAGTTTTTCGATCCGAAGTACGCTCCCCTAGATGGACGCTGGAGTCCTGCGGACGCGTATGTGGATTTGGAGAAGAGTACCGCTGACGCTGCCAAGTTCTTCAAAGATCAGGGTGATAAGGAAGTGGAGAAGCTTTTCTGGTCATAGTTTAATGCTCCCACTCGCCTGCTGCCATTAAGTGACAAGATGGCTGCTGTAGCGGAGCTTCACAGGTTGTCCGGGCTTGCAATGCGGTCTGTAATAGATCATCTTTGGCTGAAGGGGCCTAAGACGGACAGTTACTTTGGCTTGGTGCAACAGTTCCTTGGGGCCGTGCCTCGGATCGATGCCATGAGAAGGTCGGCGTGCATAGAGGGTGCGTGGATGTCCCTTGCCCGCGTTAAAGCTTATTGGACGGATATGGAGGCCACTATTATAGTGACCCATGATCCAGTGGGGGCCAATATCCGGCCGAGCACTACTTGGAAGGTCACAGAAGGTGCTCGCCTAATAGAGGCGCAGTGCTCGAAGAATGTCTTATTCGAGTGATGAATCGAATCATTGTAAAACAATGTTAGTTTGGGTGTGAGGCTATATTTATAGTTTTTGCCTGAAAGTATTATTGTTTCTCCTGTGCGGCCGTTTTTTGTATATATATACATGTAATCTGAAAGCTAGCAGTCGTTGGCTTCAGCCCCCACGCGTATAATGCGGGGGTGTTAGATAAAATATGCATAATCACACTTGATCCAACGTCTTGGTCCATTAAGGAGGTGATCGCACGTTGAACTAGGCAACCAGACTATATAGCTGTAACGCTTTCACTTAGCCATGGTAGTCTAATGGTGGGGCTACTATGTAGCCCCTGGTACTTTTGCTTGCATCCGAATACGGGCGCGTGTGTACATGACCGGGAAACGGTCCTTCGTTAATGCCGAGGGATCCTAAAGATTCCAATAAGTCTTCGAGTGGCTGAACAATCTCTCGTTGTATCATGACAGCTAGTTTTCGGCTTTCTCTACTGAGGTGCTCGTCCGGAATAACCAGGGCACAATCACAGTAGTTCTCCTTTTGCCACCTTAGCCGATAATAACAGAACGTAAGGCGGCAAACCCAGGAGCCGGGCAAACCCAACATTTGACCAAAGACATGATTCGGAGCTGATGCATATAAGGCCAAACTCGTGACGCCGAACACTCCCGAAGGTATTCGGACTTTATAACAGACAATGGGCTCAAGAATGCCCATTCGTTATAAACCCTGTGTTTCCAGGAACGTGCGTTATCCTATCGTGGCGAAATGCCAATAACGGTAGTATCTGTTGGAAATATGCCCTAGAGGCAATAATAAAAGTATTATTATGTTTCATTGTTCATGATAATTGTCTTTTATTCATGCTATAACTGTATTATCCGGAAATCGTAATACACGTGTGAATACATAGACCACAATATGTCCCTAGTGAGCCTCTAGTTGACTAGCTCGTTGTGATCAACAGATAGTCATGGTTTCCTGGCTATGGACATTGGATGTCGTTGATAACGGGATCACATCATTAGGAGAATGATGTGATGGACAAGACAATCCTAAGCATAGCACAAAGATCGTGTAGTTAGTTTGCTAGAGCTTTTCCAATGTCAAGTATCTCTTCCTTCGACCATGAGATCGTGTAACTCCCGAATACCGTAGGAGTACTTTGGGTGTATCAAACGTCACAACGTGGCGGGTGACTATAAAGGTGCACTACGGGTATCTCCGAAAGTGTCATTGGGTTGACATGGATCGAGGCTGGGATTTGTCACTCCGTGTGACGGAGAGGTATCTCTGGGCCCACTCGGTAATGCATCATCATAATGAGCTCAAGGTGACCAAGGTGTTGTACGGGATCATGCATTCTGATGCGAGTAAAGTGACTTGCGATAACGAGGCCGAACAAGGTATTGGGATACCGACGATCGAGTCTCGGGCAAATAACGTACCGATTGACAAAGGAATTGTATACGGGGTTTGATCGAATCCTCGACATCATGGTGCAACCGATAAAATCATCGAGGAGCATGTAGGAGCCAACATGGGTATCCAGATCCTTTGTTGGTTATTGCCCGAGAGTCGTCTCGGTCATGTCTGCGTGTCTCCGAACCCGTAGGGTCTACACATAAGGTTCGGTGGCGCTAGGGTTGTATGAATATGAGTATGCAGCATACCGAATGTTGTTGAGTCCCGAATGAGATCCCGGACGTCACGAGGAGTTTGAGAATGGTTGGAGGTAAAGAATAATATATAGGAAGTGGTATTTGACCATCGGGAAAGTTTGAGGTCACCGGTATTGTCTGGGACCACGGAAGGGTCGAGGGTCCACCGGTAGGGCCACCCATCCGGAGGGCCCATGGGCTGGCGTGGGAGGAGCCAGCCCATAGTGGGCTGGTGCACCCCTAGGCCCACCCCCAAGATAGGGTTGAAACCCTAGGGTGGGGGGCACCACATGCCTTGGGGCACTCCTCCCCCTTGGCCGCCGCCCCTTGGGAGATCCAATCTCCCGGGGCAGCGCCCCCTGAGGCCTATATAAAGGAGGGCGGGGGGATGTCGGCCGCACCCATTGCTTTGGCGCCTCCTCGCCTGCTACACCTTGTCCTCCTCCGTGAGTCGCTTGGCGAAGCCTGCTTTGGAGTTCTCACTGCATCCACCACCACGCCGTTGTCTTCTTTGGATCATCATCAACCTCTCCTTCCCCTTGCTGGATCAAGAAGGAGGAGACGTCTCCGTCCGTCACGTGTGTTGAGCGCGGAGGTGCTGTCTCCGTTCAAGACTTGGACATCGGTGATCTGAATCACGTCGAGTCGACTCCATCATCACCATCCTTGCAAGCTTCCGCACGCGATCTACAAGTGTATGTAGATGCAAACTCACTCCCTTGACTCGTTGTTTAGATGAACTCATAGATGGATCTTGGTGAAACCGTGGGAAAATTTTAATTTTCTCAGCGTTCCCCAACAATGGTATCGAGCTAGGTCTATCGTAGTTCTCTAATGCACGAGTAGAACACAATTTTGCTATGGGCATGGATCTTGTCAACTTGCTTGTCGCTACTAGTCTTATCTTGCTTCAGCGGTATTGTGGGATGAAGCGGCCGGACCAACCTTACGTGCGCTTCGTGAGACCGGTTCCACGGTTGACATGCACTAGTTGCATAAGGTGGTGGCGGGTGTCTGCTCTCTCCACTTTAGTTGAAGCGGATTCGATGAAAAGGGTCCTTATGAAGGGTAAATAGAAGTTGACAAAATCACGTTGTGGTTATTCGTAGGTAAGAAAATTTTCTTGCTAGAACCCAATTGCAGCCACGTAAAAGATGCAACAACAATTAGAGGACGTCTAACTTGTTTTTGCAGCGATTGTTCATGTGATGTGATATGGCCAGAAGTTGTGATGAATGATGAATTTTGATGTATGAGATCATGTTCTTGTAATAGGATTCACGACTTGCATGTCGATGAGTATGACAACCGGCGAGAATATAGGAGTTGTCTTTATTTTTGTATGACCTGCGTGTCATTGAAGAGCGCCATGTAAACTACTTTACTTTATTGCTAAACGCGTTAGCCATAGAAGTAGAAGTAGTCATTGGCGTGACAACTTCATGAAGACACGATGATGGAGATCATGGTGTCAAGCCAGTGATAAGATGATCATGGAGCCCCGAAGATGGAGATCAATGGAGCTATATGATATTGGCCATATCATGTCACAACTATATAATTGCATGTGATGTTTATTATGTTTATGCATCTTGTTTACTTAGGACGACGGTAGTAAATAAGATGATCCTTTACAACAATTTTAAGAAGTGTTCTCCCCTAACTGTGCACCGTTGCTACAGTTCGTCTTTTCGAAGCACCACGTGATGATCGGGTGTGATAGATCCTTACGTTCACATACAACGGGTGAAAGACAGTTTTACACAGCAAAACACTTAGGGTTAACTTGACGAGCCTAGCATGTGCATACATGGCCTCGGAACACGGAGACCGAAAGGTCGAACACGAGTCGTATGGAAGATACGATCAACATGAAGATGTTCACCGACGATGACTAGTCCGTCTCACGTGATGATCGGACACGGGCTAGTCGACTCGGATCGTGTAACACTTAGATGACTAGAGGGATGTCTAATATTTGTGGGAGTTCATAATTTGATTAGATGAACTTAATTATCATGAACTTAGTCTAAAAATCTTTGCAAATATGTCTTGTAGATCAAATGGCCAACGCTCATGTCAACATGAACTTCAACGCGTTCCTAGAGAAAACCAAGCTGAAAGATGATGGCAGCAACTATCTGGATTTGGGTCCGGAACCTAGGATCATCCTCATAGCTGCCAGAAGCAATATGTCCTAGAAGGACCGCTAGGTGGCGCTCCGTCCCGAGAGAACCAAGACATTATGAGCGCTTGGCAAACTCGTCTTGATGATTACTCCCTCGTTCGGTGCGGCATGCTTCTGACTTAGAACCGGGGCTCCAAAAGCGTTTTGAGCATCACGGAGCATATGAGATGTTGAAGAGCTGAAACTAGTTTTCCAAGCTCATGCGGGTTGAGAGATATGATGTCTCCGACAAGTTCTATAGTTGTAAGATGGAGGAAAATAGTTACGTCGGTGAGCACATCCTCAAGATATGCAGGTTGCCTGTTGTATGACCCAAATGAACATTAACCTCCCGGATGAGGCGGTCATTGACAGAATCCTCGATCGCTCCCACCAAGCTACAAGAGCTTTGTGATGAACTACAACATGCGGGATGGTGAAGACCATTCTGAAGTGTTCTCAATCTTTGAAGTCGTGAGGCTGAAATCAAGAAAGAACATCAAGTGTTGATGGTCAATAAGACCACTAAGTTCAAGAAGGGCAAGGGCAAGAAGAACTTCAAGAAGGGCGACAAGGATGTTGCCGCGCCCGTAAGCGATTCTGGGAAGAAGTCAAAGAATGGACCCAAGCACGAGGTGAGTGCTTTTATTGCAAGGGAAGGGTCCTTTGAAGCGAACGCCCCAAGTACTTAGCGGATAAGAAGGCCGGCAACACCAAAGGTATATTTGATATACATGTAATTGATGTGTACCTTACCGATTACTCATAGTAACTCCCAGGTATTTGATACGGTGCCGTTGCTCATATTTGTAACTCACAAGCAGAGCTGCGGAATAAGCGGAGGCTGGCGAAGGGCGAGGTGACGATCTTGGCGTCGGGAATGGTTCCAGAGTCGATGTGATTGGCGTCGACACGCTGCCTCTACATTTACCTACGGGATTAGTTTTGAACCTTAATAATTGTTATTTAGTGCCAAGTTTGAGCATGAACATTGTATCAGGATCTCATCTAATACGAGATGGCTACTCATTTAAATCCGAGAATAATGGTTGTTTTATTTATATGAGAGATATGTTTTATGGTCATGCTCCGATGGTCAATGGTTTATTCTTAATGAATCTCGAGCATAATATTACACATGTTCATAGTGTGGATATCAAAAGATGTAAAGTTGATAACGATAGTCCCACATACTTGTGGCACTGCCGCCTTGGTCACATTGGTGTCAAGCGCATGAAGAAGCTCCATCTTGATGGACTTTTAGAGTCTCTTGATTATGAATCATTTGACACATGCGAACCATGCCTCATGGGCAAAATGACCAAGACTCGTTCTCGGAACAATGGGCGAGCAACCAACTTGTTGGAAATCATACATCTTGATGTGTGCGGTCCAATGGCGTTGAGGCTCGTGGAGGATATCATTATGTTCTCACTCTCCTTGATGACTTGAGTAGATATGGGTATGTCTACTTAATGAAACACAAGTCTGAGACCTTTGAAAAGTTCAAGGAATTTCAGAATGAGGTAGAGAATCAACGTGACCAAAGATAAAGTTCCTCGATCGGATCATGGAGGAGAATACTTAAGTCACGAATTTGGTACACACTTAAAAAATGTGGAATCGTTTCACAACTCACGCCGCCTAGAACACCTCGGTAGAACGGTGTGTCCGAGCGTCGTGTCGCACTCTATTAGATATGGTGCGGTCTATGATGTCTCTTACCGATTTACGCTATCATTTTGGGGATCGCTCTAGAGACAGCTACATTCACTTTAAATAGGGCACCGTCTAAATCCGTTGAGGCGACACCGTATGAATTATGGTTTGGGAAGAAACCTAAGTATCGTTTCTAAAAGTTTGGGGATCGATGCTTATGTCAAGAAACTTCAACTGAAAAGCTCGAACCCAAGTCGGAAAAATCGTCTTCATAGGATAACCTAAGGAAACTATCGGGTATACCTTCTACTTAAGATCCGAGGGCAAGATCTTTGTTGCCAAGAACGGATGTTTTACGAAAAAGAGTTTCTCTCGAAAAGAAGTAAGTGGGAGGAAAGTAGAACTTCGATGAAGTACTACCTCTTGAGCGGGAAAGTGGTGCAACTCAGGAAAATGTTCCTGTGATGCCCACACCAACCTAGAGAGGAAAACAATGATGATGATCAAGGTACTTGGATCAAGTTGCTACCGAACTTTGTAGGTCCACAAGGACACGTTCCGCACGAGTGAATGCAGCAACCCATCACGGAAATCATGTTGTTGAACAACGGTGAACCTTGAACTATGAAGAAGCAATGGTGGGCCCAGATTCCAACAAATGGCTTGAAGCCATGAAATCCGAGATAGAATCCATGTATGAAAACAAAGTATGGACTTTGTGAGACTTGCCCGATGATCGGCGACGATAGAAAACAAATGGATTTACAAGAAGAAGACGGACGCGGATGGTAATGTCACCATCTATAAAGCTCGACTTGTCGCTAAGGGTTATCGACAAGTTCAAGGGATTGACTTCTGACGAGACATTCTCTCCGTGGCGAAGCTGAAGTCCGTCCGAATCATGTTAGCAATTGCCGCATACTATGATTATGAGATATGGCGGATGGACGTCAAAACGGCATTCCTTAACGGACATCTTAAGGAAGAGCTGTATATGATGTAGCGAAAGGTTTTGTCGATCCTAAGAACGCTAACAAAGTATGCAAGCTCCAGCGATCCATTTATGGGCTGGTGCAAGCATCTCGGAGTTGGAACATTCGCTTTGATGAGATGATCAAAGCGTTTGGGTTATCTTGAGACTTATGGAGAAGCTGCGTTTACAAGAAAGTGAGTGGGAGCTCTGTAGCATTTCTCATATTATATGTAGATGACATACTCTTGATGGGAAATGATATAGAACTTCTGGACAACATTAAGGCCTACTTGAATAAGTGTTTTTCAATGAAGGACCTTGGAGAAGCTGCTTATATATTAGGCATCAAGATCTATAGAGATAGATCGAGACGCCTCATAGGTCTTTCACAAAGCACATACCTTGATAAGATTTTGAAAAGGTTCAAAATGGATCAGTCCAAGAAGGGGTTCTTGCCTATGTTACAAGGTGTGAGATTGAGCTCGGCTCAGTCCCCGATCACGTCAAAAGATAAAGAAGAGATGAGTGTCATCCCCTATGCTTCAGCCATAGGATCTATTATGTATGCCATGCTGTGTACCAGGCCTCATGTAAACCTTGCCGTAAGTTTGGTAGCAAGATACCAAAGTAATCCCGCAAGGAACAACTGAACAATGATCAAGAATATCTGAAGTACGAAAGGACAAAGGACATGTTTCTCGTTTATGGAGGAGATGAAGAGCTCGTTGTAAAGGGTTACGTCGGCGCTAGCCGACTCAGATCTGGATGACTCTAAGTCACAAACCGGATACGTGTATATGTTGAATAGTGGAGCGATGGTGGTGCAGCCGCAAGCGAAAGCGTCGTGGCGGGATCTACATGTGAGCGGAGTACATGGCAGCCTCGGAGGCGGCGCATGAAGCGATTTGGGTGAAGGAGTTCATCACCGACCTAGGAGTCATACCCAATGCGTCGGGGCTGATCAAACTCTTCTGTGACAACACTTTGGAGCCATTGCCCTTGCCAAGGAGCCGGTTTTCACAAGAAGACCGAGCACATCAAGCGTCGTTTCAACTCCATCCGTGAAAATGTTCAAGATGGAGACATAGATATTTGCAAAGTACACACGGATCTGAATGTCGCAGATCCGTTGACTAAACCTCTCTCATGAGCAAAACATGATCAACACCGAACTCTATGGGTGTTCGATTCATCACAATGTAACTAGATTGGTGACTCTAGTGCAAGTGGGAGACTGTTGGAAATATGCCCTAGAGGCAATAATAAAAGTATTATTATGTTTCATTGTTCATGATAATTGTCTTTTATTCATGCTATAAGCTGTATTATCCGGAAATCGTAATACGTGTGAATACATAGACCACAATATGTCCCTAGTGAGCCTCTAGTTGACTAGCTCGTTGTGATCAACAGATAGTCATGGTTTCTGACTATGGACATTGGATGTCGTTGATAACGGGATCACATCATTAGGAGAATGATGTGATGGACAAGACAATCCTAAGCATAGCACAAAGATCGTGTAGTTCATTTGCTAGAGCTTTTCCAATGTCAAGTATCTCTTCCTTCGACCATGAGATCGTGTAACTCCGGATACCGTAGGAGTGCTTTGGGTGTATCAAGCGTCTGGCGTAATCTGGGTGACTATAAAGGTGCACTACGGTATATCCGAAAGTGTCATTGGGTTGACATGGATCGAGGCGGGATTTGTCACTCCGTTATGACGGAGAGGTATCTCTGGGCCCACTCGGTAATGCATCATCATAATGAGCTCAAGGTGACCAAGGTGTTGGCCACGGATCATGCATTACGATCTGAGTAAAGTGACTTGCCGATAACGAGACCGAACAAGGTATTGGGATACCGACGATCGAGTCTCGGGCAAATAACGTACCGATTGACAAAGGAATTATATCACGGGTTTGATCGAATCCTCGACATCATGGTGCAACCGATGAAATCATCGAGGAGCATGTAGGAGCCAACATGGGTATCGAGATCCGCTGTTGGTTATTGCCCGAGAGTCGTCTCGGTCATGTCTGCGTGTCTCCGAACCGTAGGGTCTACACATAAGGTTCGGTGGCGCTAGGGTTGTATGAATATGAGTATGCAGGATACGAATGTTGTTGAGTCGAATGAGATCCCGAGCGTCACAAGGAGTTTGAGAATGGTCGGATGTAAAGAATAATATATAGGAAGTGGTATTTGCCATCGGGAAAGTTTGAGTCACCGGTATTGTCTGGGACCACCGAAGGGTCCTGGGGTCCACCGGTGGGGCCACCCATCCCGAGGGCCCCATGGGCTGGCGTGGGAGGAGCCAGCCCATAGTGGGCTGGTGCGCCCCTAGGCCCACCCCTGCGCCTAGTGTTGAAACCCTAGGGTGGGGCGCCTGCCATGCCTTGGGGCACTCCTCCCCCCTTGGCCGCCGCCCCCTTGGGAGATCTAATCTCCCAGGGCCGGCGCCCCCCTTGGGGGCCTATATAAAGGAGGGCAGGGGGGAGGGCAGCCGCACTCATTGCTTTGGCGCCTCCCTCCCCCTGCTACACCTCGTCCTCCTCCCATAGTCGCTTGGCGAAGCCCTGCTGGAGTTCTGCTGCATCCACCACCTCGCCGTCGTGCTGCTGGATCATCATCAACCTCTCCTTCCCTCTTGCTGGATCAAGAAGGAGGAGACGTCTCCCGTCCCATACGTGTGTTGAACGCGGAGGTGCTGTCCGTTCAGCACTTGGACATCGGTGATCTGAATCACGTCGAGTACGACTCCATCATCACCATCCCCTTGCAAGCTTCCGCAGGTTTGTCAAGCACCAAGGCCTTTGATCCTCCGCGCTGAATACTATTTCGGCCGTCCAATTGATCAAAAGTGATCGGATAAGACATCCAGTAGCTAGGTGTGGGTACGATGGGCTCTATGTCACGCGCGTCTCTATGCGAGCGTTCGTGCCTTCTCATGGATGTGTGAGTCGTGTGGATCATGTTCACTGTTTTAACCTCTGGCGGGAATTTTTTTCTGTTCCCCAGTGTTCGGCTGGCGAGGTTCATCCTCATCTTCACTTGGTGTATCCCTTCCCTTGTGTTTGGCATTTAATTTGTCGGCCCGCTTGAAGACCCAGCACTCTCTGTGCGTGTGGTTCGCAGGTTTGTCAGGGGTGCCATGAATTTGGCACAGTCTGTCTAGAACTCTATTCAGACCGGACGGTCCCTCCTTACTGCCTTTAAATGGCTTCTTTTGCTGATCAAGCTGAGAGCCCCTCAATCCGGCATTAACCGTTGTGTTATCCGGGCTCTCTTCCTTGTTTTGGCGTTTGTTTTTATTACGCCGTGGCTTCCGTTGCCATCCCTTATTTCGGATGTGTTGGGGTCGCTGGTGCCTTTACGGGCTAGCCACCTGTCTTCTCCCGCGCAGAAGTGGGTCATAAGGCTTGTTAAGGCTGCCATTGTCCTTGGCTTTTCTTGGCCGAGGTGTCTGGCGAGCCACTCGTCGCGGATGCTTTGTTTGAATGCCTCTAAGGCTTCAGCGTCCGGACAATCGACAATTTGATTCTTCTTAGTGAGGAATCTGCTCCAAAGCTTGCGGGCGGAGTCTCCGGGCTGTTGGATTATGTGACTTAAATCGTTAGCATCCGGAGGCCGGACATAAGTCCCTTGAAAATTGGCCTGGCGTCTTGAGTTCCTCCCAACTCCCAATTGAATTTACGGGAGGCTTTTCAACCATGTCGAGCTGGTCCCTTCAACTTTAGGGGAAGGTATTTGATGGCGTGGAGATCATCCCCACGAGCCATGTGAATATGCAGGATAAAATCCTCGATCCCGACCCCTGGGTCTGTCGTTCCGTCGTATGCCTCTATGTTCACAGGTTTGAAACCTTGTGGGAATTCATGGTCCAGTACTTCTTTGGTGAAGCACAGAGGGCGAGCAGCCCCTCTATATCTGGACGCGCTGTGGCATGAGGTCGGCTATTGTTGTGTCCGGTGTTTATTCCGAACTGGTATTTGATTAGCGTAATTGTTTTGGTGACCATAGTCCCTCGCCGAGGTGTGTCCTTTAGATCCGTAGATGGACCTAGCTGCGCCAGCCTTCCTATCCAGGTGCTCACGTAGATCGGGCGCGGCATCGGTGGCTGTTCCGTTGCGATTGTGGAGCAGTCCGTTGGGCCTCCTAGTCGTATTAGTCTTTGGTGGAACGGCCTCGTCGTCGAATTCTGGCAGTAGCTTGCGTTTGGATAGCTCTTTGTATGGCGATCGTTGCCATATCTTTCTTGAGTGTCTAGCACTTTATTCCATCTGCGGTTGGCGTTTCTGTCTTGACTTTGAGCCGTTGCTTCGCTTCTTCGCACTTCTTCTTTGTGGCCATAAGCTTTACGTGGAGGTTATCTCGTTCCACGCGTTCTTCCGGAATGATGAATGCATCATTGTCGGTATCTCTTCTTGTCTGGGCGGTTTGATGAACTCGTCCCTACGGATCATTGTCCTCGGCGTCTGCTCCGAACTATGTTCGGCGTGACCTGGTTAAATCTGCTCCATCGCTGGTTCCGTATGGTCGTTGTTGCCTTTGGGTTGGCCGATGTCGATCATACGGAGCTCTTGCTGCTATTTTTACTTGTTCTTTGGACTTGGAGCAGCGTCTGCGCCGTCGCTTTAACTTTTGCACGGGGTTTTATCTTCCGGATTGTCCTTTGTCGTCCTCCTTGGGCATATCCACCATGGATATGTCGTGTGACGAGGCGGAAGTCCGGCACCCCATAGATTCTGAATCTTCTCCTGCATCGTCATCCATACCGTTGATGCCTTCGGAGTCGAAGTCAAGCACGTCGGTCAAATCATCAACTGTGGCTATGAAGTGGGTGGTGGGTGGGTAACGAATTTCTTCGTCGCCTTCTTCCCACTCGAGCCGGACATAGTTTGGCCCGAAATTTTCTGTCAAAGAGAGAGTTTTTAACGAATTCAGCATGTCGCCAAAGGGCGAGTGCTGGAAGATATTCGCAGCGGTGAACTCCATCACGGAGCCCAACTGCTCGGCCGCTCGAGAGTGTGAGCAGAACCAACATCCGGATCTGAATCCGGGGTTCAAGTCCTGAGCCACCACAGAGGTGAAACCCGTGTTCGGCTCCACCACCGATGAGTGTGCAGCCTGCGGGACGGGGTCCAGCCCTCCATCTTTAGGCAGCGTAGCCCGCTCCGGATTTAGATCTGAGGCTACTGCGGGGATGGTACCCCGAGCTTTGTCCGACAACAGGTCTAAGCCGTGCTCGTCGTGACTGTCCGGTGCTCCTGGCATGGGCCTGAATCCGTCGAAGATCAAGTCTACGCGGATGTCCGTCGTGTAGTTCAGGTTTCCGAACCTGATCTGGTGGCCAGGGGCGTAGCTGTCGACCTGCTCCAGGTGGCCAAGCGAATTGGCCCGCAGTGTGAAGCCGCCGGACACGAAGATCTGTCCGGGGAGAAAAGTCTCCCCCTGGATCGTGTTGTTGATGATTGAAGGCGCCATCAATACTTGCAGCGACGACACATAGGAACTCTCAATGAAAGCACCAATGTCGGTGTCAAAACCGACGGATCTCGGGTAGGGGGTCCCGATCTATGCGTCTAGGCTGATGGTAACACGAAGCGAGGGACACAATGTTTACCCAGGTACGGGCCCTCTCGATGGAGGTAAAACCCTACTTCCTACTTGATTAATATTGAAGATATGAGTAGTACAAGAGTAGATCTACCACAAGATCGTAGAGGCTAAACCCTAAGAGCTAGCCTATGATGGTATGATTGTAATTGTGATCGGCCTTCTAAGGCCCAACCTCTCCGGCTTATATAGACACCGGAGAGGGCTAGGGTTTACCTGGAGTCGGTTACAAGGAAGGGAACACAATATCCGGATCGCCAAGCTTGTCTTCCATGCAAAGGAGAGTCCTATCCAGACATGGGCCGAAGTCTTGAGTCTTGTATCTTCACGCTTCAATAGTCCGGATGATGTATACAGTCCGGCTGTCCGGAGCCCCCCTAATCCAAGACTCCCTCATACATCACCGAGGTAGAGTCCGAATCGGAGAATGACGAGTAGTAGTAGTTTTTCATTTTATTTTGTATCGTAGAAGCAGGCTATGTGACGAACTATCTCCATATTTGTATGCTCAGAACCAAATATGTATCGAATCACAGTTCATCAAGAAAAAAATGAAATATAAGCGCTTTCTTTGGAGCGGCTCGGTAGCGCTTTATTTTCGGCGACGATGGAGCCAGCAGCACCGTCGTCTTGTAAAAGTCGCTCACCGGCGCGCCTGTTGGAGATGCTCTAACAATCATGCATAATAAAATCCAGAAAAGACTCAATTACTTCTCATGAATATTCTGATCATAAATCCACAATTCATCGGATCCCAACAAACACACCACAAAAGAAGATTACATCGGATAGAACTCCAAGAACTCTGATGAGAACATTTTATTAAAGATCAAAGAGAGAGAAGAAGTCATCTAGCTACTTGCTATGGACTCGTAGGTCTATGGTGAACTACTCATGCATCATTGGAATGCAACGAGGATGATGTAGAAGCCCTCCGTGATCGATTTCTCCTCCGGGAAAAGGCCTCTAGATAGGATCACCGAAGAACAGAAGCTTGCGGTGGAGGAAAAAGTGTTTCAAGTGGCTCTCTATTGGTTTGGAAATATTTTTGAATTTATAGAGGTGGAATTAGGTCAAGGGGTGCTATGGGGGCCCACAATCTCGGGGGCATACCCTATGTGCTTGTGGCTCTCCCATGGCTCTTCTAGCCTCCTCTCGAACCTTCTAGGGTCCCTTCTGGTCGAGAAAAAATCATCATAAAGTTTCCTCGCGTTTGGACTTCGTTTGGTACTGATTTTCTAAAAATCGAAAAACAAGAAAAAAATAGAAACTGGCACTAGGCACTGGGTTAATAAGTTAGTCTGAAAAATGATATAAAATAACATATAAAGCATCCAAGATTGATAATATAATAGCATGGAACAATAAAAAATTATAGATAAGTTGGAGACGTATCAGCCTCCTATGGCCTTAGGGCCATGGAGGCGTGGTGGATCTAGGCCCTTGCCGACGGGAGGATTATGTTTTTAGATGTTTTTATAGTTCGGGTAGGGTTTCTGTCATGCTCAGAAAGACAAATCGACAACGGCTCCTTGAAGATGGAAGAATGTTCCCTCTTCCTAGTCCCCATCCTAGCGGTGCATCTACCGTCGTCGAAGGGTGTGTGTGGAGATTTGTCTTCGGTGGATCCACTTGGATCTACTGTTCGTTCGTCTGCGTTCATGTGTCTATAGATTGGATCCTTCTGATCTATGCTTCTCTTCATTGACGATTGTTGTTGTTTGATATGTCCATTTTGCATCTTGCTTTTATATCGATATTTATTGCATTACGGGCTGTTATTACACGTTATGTCACAATACTTATGCCTATTTTCTCTTATTTTACAAGGTTTACATGAAGAGGGAGAATGCCGGCAGCTGGATTCTGGGCTGGAAAAGGAGCAAATATTAGAGACCTATTCTGCACAACTCCAAAAGTCCTGAAACTCCATGAAAGTTATTTTTGAAATTAATAAAAAATAATGAGCGAAGAAAGTACCAGAGGGGGCCCACACCCTGGCCACGAGGGTGGGGGCGCGCCCCCTGCCTCGTGGGCCCACTGGCAGCCCTCCGGTGACCATCTTCTGCTATATGAAGTCTTTTACCCCAAAAAAATGATAAACAAGCTTTCGGGATGAAAAACCACCGCCACGAGGAGGAACCTTGGCGGAACCAATCTAGGGCTCCGGCGGAGCTGTTCTGCCGGGGAAACATCCCTCCGGGAGGGGGAAATCATCACCATCATCATAACCATCGATCCTCTCAGCGGGAGGGGGTCAATCTCCATCAACATCTTCACCAGCACCATCTCCTCTCAAACCCTAGTTCATCTCTTGTATCCAATCTTTGTACCAAAACCTCAGATTGGTATCTGTGGGTTACTAGTAGTGTTGATTACTCCTTGTAGTTGATGCTAGTTGGTTTATTCGGTGGAAGATCATATGTTCAGATCCTTTATGCATATTAATACCCCTTTGATTATGAACATGAATATGATTTGTGAGTAGTTATGTTTGTTCCTGAGGACATGGGAGAAGTCTTGCTATAAGTAGTCATGTGAATTTGGTATTCGTTCGAGATTTTGATGAGATGTATGTTGTCTCTCCTCTAGTGGTGTTATGTGAACATCGACTACATGACACTTCACCATTGTTTGGGCCTAGAGGAAGGCACTGGGAAGTAATAAGTAGATGATGGGTTGCTAGAGTGACAGAAGCTTAAACCCTAGTTTATGCGTTGCTTTGTAAGGGGCTGATTTGTATCCATATGTTTCATGCTATGGTCAGGTTTACCTTAATACTTCTTTTGTAGTTGCGGATGCTTGCAATAGGGGTTAATCATGAGTGGGATGCTTGTCATAAAAAGGGCAGTACCCAAGCACCGGTCCACCCACATATCAAATTATCAAAGTAACGAACGCGAATCATATGAACGCGATGAAAACTAGCTTGACGATAATTCCCATGTGTCCTCAGGAGCACTTTTCTCTATATAAGAACTAGTCCAGGCTTGTCCTTTTCTACAAAAAGGATTGGGCCACCTTGTTTAACCTTATTTACTTTTGTTACTTGTTACCCGTTACTAATTACCTTATCACAAAACTATCTGTTACTGATAATTTCAGTGCTTGCAGAGAATACCTTACTGAAAACCGCTTGTCATTTCCTTCCGCTCCTCGTTGGGTTCGACACTCGTACTTATCGAAAGGACTATGATAGATCCCCTACACTTGTGGGTCATCAAGACTCTTTTCTGGCGCCATTGCCGGGGAGTGAAGCGCCTTTGGTAAGTGGAACTTGGGTAAGGAAAATTTATATAGTGTGCTGAAATTTACTGTCACTTGTTACTATGGAACATAATCCTTTGAGGGGCTTGTTCGGGGTATCTTTGCCCCGACCAGTAGAGCAAAGAGTTGCTCCTCAACCTACTGAACCTACTGAAAATGTTTACTTTGAAATTCCTTCGGGTATGATAGAGAAATTGCTAGCTAATCCCTTTACAGGAGATGGAACGTTGCATCCCGATTTACATTTAATTTATGTGGATGAAGTATGTGGATTATTAAGCTTGCAGGTATGCCCGACGATGTTATCAAGAAGAAGGTCTTCCCTTTATCTTTGAAGGGAGAGACAATGACATGGTTTAGGCTATGTGATGATATGGGATCATGGAACTACAACCGATTGAAATTGGAATTTCATCAGAAGTTTTATCCTATGCATCTTGTTCATCGTGATCGTAATTATATATATAATTTTTTGGCCTCGCGAAGGAGAAATCAAAGCTCAAGATTGGGGGAGGCTTAAGTCAATGTTATATTCATGCCCAATCATGAGCTCTCAAGAGAAATGATTATTCAAAATTTTTATGCTCGGCTTTCTCTCAACAATCGCTCCATGCTTGATACTTCTTATAATGGTTCTTTTATGATGAAGACTATTGGATTCCGATGGGATTTACTGGAAAGAATTAAACGCAACTCTGAAGATTGGGACCTCGGCGAAGGTAAGGAGTCAGGTATGACACCTAAGTTTGATTGTGTTAAATCTTTTATGGATACCGATGTTTTCTGTGAATTTAGCACTAAATATGGACTTGACTCTGAGATAGTAGCTTCTTTCTGTGAATCATTTGCTACTCATGTTGACCTCCCTAAGGAGAAGTGGTTTAAATATAATCCTCCCGTTGAAGTAAAAGTAGTTGCACCTATTAAAGTTGAAGAAAACACTATCACTTATAATGATCCTATTGTTCCTACTACCTATATTGAGAAACCACCTTTCCCTGTTAGGATAAAGGATCATGCTAAAACTTCAACTGTGGTTCGCAAGAGTAATACTAAAACACCTACACCACCTAAACAAATTAAAGTTGAACCTAGTATTGCTATGGTTAAAGATCTCTTGGATGATAATATTGATGGGCATGCTATTTACTTCTGTGATGAAGCTGCTAGAATTGCTAGACCCGATACTAAAAATAAACATAGACCTGTTGTAGGCATGCCTGTTATTTCTGTTAAAATAGGAGATCATTGTTACCATGGTTTATGTGATATGGGTGCTAGTGCTAGTGCAATACCTCATTCCTTATACAAAGAAATTATGCATGACATTGCACCTGCTGAGATAGAAGAAATAGATGTTACAATTAAGCTTGCCAATAGAGATACTATTTCACCAGTTGGGATTGTTAGAGATGTTGAAGTCTTGTGTGGGAAAGTTAAATATCCTGCCGATTTTCTTGTTCTTGGTTCCCCACAAGATGACTTTTGTCCCATTATATTTGGTAGACCCTTCTTGAACACTGTTAATGCTAAGATAGACTGCAAAAAGGATGTTGTTGCTATTGGTTTGGGGGATATGTCTCATGAGTTTAATTTTGCTAAATTTCATAGATAACCCCATGATAAAGAATTGCCTAGTAAGGATGAAATTGTTGGTCTTGCTTCTATTGCCGTGCCTCCTAATGATCCTTTAGAACAATATTTTCTAGACCATGAAAATGATATGTTTATGAATGAAAGAAGGGAAATAGATGAAGTGTTCTTTAAACAGGGACCTATTTTGAAACACAACTTGCCTATTGAAATTCTAGGGGATCCTCCACCACCCAAGGGTGATCCCGTGTTTGAGCTTAAACCACTACCAGATACTCTTAAATATGCTTATCTTGATGAAAAGAAGATATACCCTTTATTATTAGTGCTAACCTTTCAGAACAGGAAGAGGAGAGATTATTGAAAACTCTGAAGAAGCACCGTGATGCTATTGGATATACTCTTGATGATCTTAAGGGCATTAGTCCCACTCTATGCCAACACAAGATAAAATTGGAGAAAGACGCCAAACCAGTTGTTGATCACCAACGACGGATTAAATCCTAAGATGAAAGAAGTGGTAAGAAAATAAATACTAAAGCTCCTAGAGGCAGGTATAATTTATCCCTTTGCTGATAGTCAATGGGTAAGTCCTGTCCATTGTGTCCCTAAGAAGGGAGGTATTACTGTCGTTCCTAATGATAAAGATGAATTGATCATGCAAAGAATTGTTACAGGTTATAGGATGGTAATTGATTTCCGCAAATTAAATAAAGCTACTAAAAAGGATCATTACCCTTTACCTTTTATTGGTCAAATGCTAGAAAGATTATCCAAACATACACATTTTTTGCTTTCTAGATGGTTACTCTGGTTTCTCTCAAATACCTGTGTCAAAAGAGGATCAAGAAAAGACCACTTTTACTTGCCCTTTCGGTACTTTTGCTTATAGACGTATGCCTTTGTTTTATGTAATGCACCTGCTACCTTTCAAAGATGTATGATGGCTATATTCTCTGACTTTTGTGAAAAGATTGTTGAGGTTTTCATGGATGATTTCTCCGTTTATGGATCTTCTTTTGATGATTGCTTGAGCAACCTTGATCGAGTTTTGCAGAGATGCGAAGATACTAGTCATGTCTTGAATTGGGAGAAGTGTCACTTTATGGTTAATGAAGGTATTGTCTTGGGGCATAAAATTTCTGAAAGAGGTATTTAAGTTGATAAATACAAAGTTGATGCTATTGAAAAGATGTCGTGTCCCAAGGACATTAAAGGTATAATAAGTTTCCATGGTCATGCCGGTTTTTATAGGAGGTTCATTAAAGACTTCTCTAAAATTTCTAGGCCTCTCACTAATCTCTTACAAAAAGATATTCCTTTTGTCTTCGATGATGATTGTGTAGAAGCATTTGAAATACTTAAGAAGGCTTTGATTTCTGCACCTATTGTTCAGCCACCTGATTGGAATTTACCCTTTGAAATTATGTGCGATGCTAGTGATTATGCTGTAGGTGTTGTTCTAGGACAAAGAGTTGATAAGAAACTAAATGTTATTCAATATGCTAGTAAAACTCTAAACAGTGCCCAGAGAAATTATGCTACTACTGAAAAAGAATTTTTAGTAGTTGTATTTGCTTGTGGTAAGTTTAGACCTTATATTGTTGACTCTAAAGTAACTGTTCACACTGATCATGCTGCTATTAAATATCTTATGGAAAAGAAAGATGCTAAACCTAGACTTATTAGATGTGTTCTCTTGCTACAAGAATTTGATTTGCATATTATTGATAGAAAGGGAGCTGAGAACCCCGTTGCAGACAACTTGTCTAGGTTAGAGAATGTTCTTAATGACCCACTACCTATTGATGATAGCTTTCCTGATGAACAATTAGCCGTGATAAATGCTTCTCGTACTGCTCCATGGTATGCTGATTATGCTAATTACATTGTTGCTGAATTTATACCACCTAATTTCACATACCAGCAAAAGAAAAAGTTTTTCTATGATTTAAGGCATTACTTCTAAGATGACCCACACATTTATAAAGAAGGAGTAGATGGTGTTATTAGACGTTGTATACCTAAGCATGAACAGGAATAGATTCTATGCAAGTGTCACTCCGAGGCTTATGGAGGACACCATGCTGGAGATAGAACTGCGCATAAGGTATTGCAATCCGGTTTTTATTGGCCTACTCTCTTCAAGGATGACCGTAAGTTTGTCTTGTCTTGTGATGAATGTCAAAGAATTGGTAATATTAGTAGACGTCAAGAAATGCCTATGAATTATTCTCTTGTTATTGAACCATTTGATGTTTGGGGCTTTGATTATATGGGACCGTTTCCTTCCTCTAATGGGTATACACATATTTTAGTTGCTGTTGATTACGTTACTAAGTGGGTAGAAGCTATTCCAACTAATAGTGCTGATCATAACACCTCTATTAAGATGCTTAAAGAAGTTAGTTTTCCGAGGTTTGGAGTCCCTAGATACCTAATGACTGATGGTGGTTCACATTTTATTCATGGTGCTTTTCGTAAAATGCTTGCTAAGTATGACGTTAATCATAGAATTGCATCTCCATATCACCCACAGTCTAGTGGCCAAGTAGAACTGAGTAACAGAGAGCTTAAATTGATTTTGCAAAAGGCTGTTAATAGATCTAGAAAGAATTGGCCCAAGAAACTTGATGATGCATTATGGGCTTATAGAACCGCATATAATAATCCTATGGGTATGTCTCCATATAAAATGGTTTATGGAAAAGCATGTCACTTACCTCTCGAACTAGAACATAAGGCATATTGGGCCATTAAAGAGCTCAATTATGATTTCAAACTTGCCAGTGAAAAGAGGTTATTTGACATTAGCTCACTTGATGAATGGAGAACTCAAGCCTATGAGAATGCCAAACTGTTTAAAGAAAAAGTTAAAAGATGGCATGACAAAAGGATACAAAAGCGTGAGTTTAATGTAGGTGATTATGTTTTGCCATACAACTCTCGTTTAAAACTTTTTGCAGGAAAACTTCTCTCTAAATGGGAAGGCCCTTACGTTATCGAGGAGGTCTATTGTTCCGGTGCCATAAAAATCAACAACTTCGAAGGCACAAGTCCAAAGGTGGTGAACGGTCAAAGGATCAAACATTATATCTCAGGTAATCCCATAAATGCTGAAACCAATGTTATTGAAACCGTAACCCCGGAGGAATATATAATGGACACTTTCCAGAACATTTCAGACTCCGAAAAGGAATAGGTATGTGGTACGGTAAGTAAACCGACTCCAAAATAGTTCTAACAGCAAATTTTCTCCGTTTTGGAATATTTAAGAAAATAAGAAAATAAGAAGTAGTCCGGGAAGGACACGAGGCATCCACGAGGGTGGAGGGCGCGCCCTACCCCCTGGATGCGCCCCCCTGCCTCGTGGGCACCTCGTGTGCTCTTCAGACTCCGTTTTCTTGCACGATACTTCTTTTAGTTGGTAAAAATCATTATATAATCTCCTGAAGGTTTTGACCACCGTATCGCGCAAATATCCTCTGTTTTTATTTTGAGTTGTTTCTGCAGATTTAGAGCAAGATGTCTTCTCAAGAGTCAGTCGGGGAGAGTCGGGTGTCTCATCCGACACCGGGTCCAGGAGCAAACAGCGATGCCTATAACTTTGAGCCATCAACGGAGGAGGAGATGGAGGCCGATTTGAAGAGGATAGATGCCATGGAGGAGGATCAATAAGTTACTTCTCGCTTTCGAGCCGGATTCACGATGGGGGAACTACAGAGCTCAGCTATTCCAAACTCGGTCATCCCTTCCGATGTCAGATTTCTTTCTTATGAAAATATGAAAAAGAGTGTCACTTGTTCTCCAGCAGCTATACAACATCCATGGGTGAAAGCAGCTTTAGCCATCATGGGTAAGCTCCGTGAGGAAATAATGGATCTCAAGCTGGAAGTCAATAAGCTCGAGGAGGAGAATCGTATCCTGAGGGGCATCATCGCCAAGAATATCACACCACCACCTCCGAAGAAGGAGCATAATCACATGGGTATGGGCACTCCCCTTGGCAACTGCCAAGCTTGGGGGAGGTGCCCCGGTATCGTACCACCATCACACTCCTATCTTTACCGGTTTTCTTGGTTTGATCCTTTTGGTAATATCTTGATCTAATAGAATAAAGTTTCGGTATGATTTAGTTTTGAGTTTTGCTTTATGATCCCTCTATGTAATCGAGTCCGTGAGCTATATATAATAAATATTAGTGTTGAGTCAAGGGCTTTGCTATCTTGCTATGATCTTGAGGGAATAAAAGAAAAAGAAAGAATAAAAAGAAATAAAGAGATCATATTGATCTTATGGAGAGTAATGACTTCACATATAAAGAGTATGATGAATAAAAGTTGTTGAGAGTTGACAAACATAGTTTTGGTCATCCTTGCAATTAATAGGAAGTAATAAAGAAAGAGAGGTTTTCACATATAAATACACTATATTGGACATCTTTTATGATTTTGAGCACTCATTAAAATATGACATGCTAAAGAGTTGATGTTGGACAAGTAAGACAACGTAATGGGTTATGTTTTCTTATATCCGAAATAAAGTATATTGTCATGGATCATCCAACATGTTGAGCTTGCCTTTCCCCCTCATGCTAGCCAAATTCTTTGCACCAAGTAGAGATACTACTTGTGCTTCCAAATATCCTTAAACCCAGTTTTGCCATAAGAGTCCATCATACCTACCTATGGATTGAGTAAGATCCTTCAAGTAAGTTGTCATGTTGCATGCAATAAAAATTGCTCTCTAAATATGTATGACTTATTAGTGTGGAGAAAATAAGCTTCATACGATCTTTTGATATGGAAGCAATAAAAGCGACGAACTACATAATAAAGGTCCATATCACAAGTGGCAATATAAAGTGACGTTCTTTTGCATTAAGATTTTGTGCATCCAACCCTAAAAGCACATGACAACCTCTGCTTCCCTCTACGAAGGACCTATCTTTTACTTTTGTCTTATACATTATGCAAGAGTCATGGTGATCTTCACCTTTCCTTTTTACATTTTATCCTTTGGCAAGCACCTTGTGTTGGAAAGATCCTAATATATATATATATATCCAATTGGATGTAAGTTAGCATGAACTATTATTGTTGACATTGCCCTTGAGGTAAAAGGTTGGGAGGCAACACTATAAGCCCCTATCTTTCTCTGTGTCCGATTAAAACTTCATACCCATAAGTATTGCGTGAGTGTTAGCAACTGTGAAAGACTAAATGATAGTTGAGTATGTGGACTTGCTGAAAAGCTCTTATATTGACTCTTTCCGATGTTATGATAAATTGCAATTGCTTCAATCACCGAGATTATAGGTTGTTAGTTTTCAATGAAGTTTCTGATTCATACTTGACATGGTGAATAGATTCTTATTTTAGCATAAGAAATCATATGACAATATGTATATATGTTGCTGTTATAAGAATGATCATGATGCCCTCATGTCCGTATTTTATTTTATCGACACCTCTATCTCTAAACATGTGGACATATTTTTCGATTTCGGCTTCCGCTTGAGGACAAGCGAGGTCTAAGCTTGTGGGAGTTGATACGTTCATTTTGCATCATGCTTTTATATCGATATTTATTGCATTATGGGCTGTTATTACACGTTATGTCACAATACTTATGCCTATTTCCTCTTATTTTACAAGGTTTACATGAAGAGGGAGAATGCCGGCAGCTGGATTCTGGGCTGGAAAAGGAGCAAATATTAGAGACCTATTCTGCAAAATTCCAAAAGTCCTGAAACTCCACGAAAGTTATTTTTGGAATTAATAAAAAATAATGGGCAAAGAAAGTACCAGAGGGGGCCCACACCCTGGCCACGAGGGTGGAGGGCACGCCCTACCCCCTGGGCGCGCCCCCTGCCTCGTGGGCCCCCTGGCAGCCCTCCGGTGACCATCTTCTACTATATGAAGTCTTATGATAAGCAAGCTTTCGGGATGAAACACCGCCGCCACGAGGCGAAACCTTGGCGGAACCAATCTAGAGCTCCGGCGGAGCTATTCTGCCGGGGAAACATCCCCCCGGGAGGGGGAAATCATGACCATCGTCATCACCATCGATCCTCTCAACGGGAGGGGGTCAATCTCCATCAGCATCTTCACCAGCACCATCTCCTCTCAAACCCTAGTTCATCTCTTGTATCCAATCTTTGTATCAAAACCTCAGATTGGTACCTGTGGGTTACTAGTAGTGTTGATTACTCCTTGTAGTTGATGCTAGTTGGTTTATTCGGTGGAAGATCATATGTTCAGATCCTTTATGCATATTAATACCCCTCTGATTATGAACATGAATATGATTTGTGAGTAGTTACGTTTGTTCCTGAGGACATGGGAGAAGTCTTGCTATAAGTAGTCATGTGAATTTGATATTCGTTCGATATTTTGATGAGATGTATGTTGTCTCTCCTCTAGTGGTGTTATGTGAACGTCGACTGCATGACACTTCACCATTGTTTGGGCCTAGAGGAAGGCATTGGGAGGTAATAAGTAGATGATGGGTTGCTAGAGTGACATAAGCTTAAACCCTAGTTTATGCGTTGCTTCGTAAGGAACTGATTTGGATCCATATGTTTCATGCTATGGTTAGGTTTACCTTAATACTTCTTTTGTAGTTGCGGATGCTTGCAATAGGGGTTAATCATGAGCGGGATGCTTGTCCAAGAAAGGGTAGTACCCAAGCACCGGTCCACCCACATATCAAATTATCAATGTAACAAATGCGGATCATATGAACGTGATGAAAACTAGCTTGACGATAATTCCCATGTGTACTCGGTAGCGCTTTTCTCTATATAAGAACTAGTCCATGCTTGTCCTTTGCTACAAAAAGGATAGGGCCAGCTTGCTGCACCTTATTTACTTTTGTTACTTGTTACCCGTTCCGAATTACCTTGTCACAAAATTATCTGTTACCGATAATTTCAGTGCTTGCAGAGAATACCTTACTGAAAATCGTTTGTCATTTCCTTGTGCTCGTCGTTGGGTTCGACACTATTACTTATCGAAAGGACTACGATAGATCCCTACACTTATGGGTCATCATTGTTGTGGCTTGTTGGTCTTGTGAAGCGTTAGCGCGACAAATTCCTAATTGTCTACTAAAACCATTGTTCAAGAAATTGGTAACTGGTAGCTTCTTAGTTGGCCTCGGAGTAGCGATTAATCGGTGAATGTGCCTATTAACTGAATTGATCCGTAGATTAAATAGGATCTTGCCAACATATATCTAGCTTTTTTATGTATTATATCATAATCTTATGCTCTCAGCTATGTAATATACCACAAAATGCTACTGTTTGGTCGAACCCTAGCTATTGAGGAGCGAGAGGGGGATGGGAGGGTCAAAGGAGAATTTTTCTGGCCTTTGTAGGCCCACATGTCAATGAGTCAACAACGATTAATCGGTCTAACATGCCAACTAAGGCCAACTAATCGGCCTGGCAAGTTAACACGATGAATATATGTTATCGATTCGGCCACCCTATGAGTAGAGATTAACTGACCTGTTAACTGATTAATCGGATGAATTCTCGAACAGTGACTAAAACAAGGTCTGCCCGGCTCCGGTGCGGGAGGGATAATGATGACTGCGCGCCTTCGACTTGCTACATTGCTTGTAGTTGTCTCTAAGTGCTCTACGGACATGAATGTAATTTCTGTTACTTCTAGTTCTTTGTACCGCCTTGACAGTTGATGAATATATTGAAAGTTTTTCCGGAAAGAACTCATTTGATTTTGTAAAAAAAATCCTTTTATATTGATAATCAAATAACGGTTTAGAAAGAAAAACCTAGTTGAGCCGGCCGAGTTACCCCCGCACAAAGCTAGGGGCACTGAGGCGAGAGGCGTTTTTGTCCACAGCCACGGCCATCCTATGCCAAAACGGGGCCGCGAGCCGTCCCGTCCCGGTCGAATCCGCCACGTCGGCATCGGCGACACGAGGGCGACGTCCCGGCCGCAGCCAACCCGCTCCTGTCCCGCCCCGCCCCGGCCACATCCCCGGCGACGCCCCCCTCCATCTCCATGTACTCCTCCGTCCTCCCTCCCTCCCTCCCTCCCCTCCCCCACCGTCGCCTCTATAAATACCCCCCTCTTCCTCTCTCCCTCGCACCTCCGAAGCCGACCACGCAACATACAGCCGAACCTAGCCATTGCATTCGCACATATACTATACTGGTACACATACGCGCGCCATTGCCATTGCGCCGCGCTCTTCCGAAATCCCGGCCGCCTCGTCTCCTTCGGGTGTCTCCCGTTCGCAAGGGATATGTAGGTACGTGCGTATCTGTTCTCCTGTCTTTTGATTTTGGTCTGTGCAGGCCCTGTGCTGAATCTTTTCCCCCAAAAAGACAAGGCCCTGTTCTGAATGCGCGATCGATTTGCCGGTGTTGCAGGCGCGATCGGTTCGTTGATGGTCATCTAATTCAGAACATTGTTTCCCCCGAGCGAAAGGGATCGACCGAACAGGTGAAGGAAGGAGCCGCCGAAGAACACGCGCGGTAATTCCAGCCCCTTGTCCGAAACAGAAATAGCACTGTACTCATTTTCATTCAGAAGAATCAGAGACTCGTTTCCCTCGGTGTGCCTCTGCCGGCTTAATTATGGATCCGCCTGAAGTTTTTTTTTTAACAAAAAAATTTCGGAATACCTTTCCCGTTTCCCGATTGATGATGCCAGAATCCCCTCTCACTGTCTCGCCGGGCCAGGTGACGCGAGCGCCGGAGAAGAACCATCTGCATTTGGGCAACCGTACCCAAGATCGCCGGAGCACCACGGCGGTGATAGGCCACCCCCCTGAGTTGAGCGGTGGTTTTCTATGTTTATTTTAAGTAGGACACTGACAGGAGAAGCAGCACACCACGGTCGCCGCTAGCGCACATTTTATGTTTCTTGACGTGTGACCCTCAGCCCTCTCTGGGTCGTTTGCTCCTCATCATCCGGCCCGATGGTTCACTTTCCTGTAGGACACTGACTGTGTGGCAAACTGTACGATAAAAACACGAGAAAAACTGCACCGGCGCCTTTCAGGTACAGTGCTACTTAGTACAGTACTATGAAGGTGATCTATTGCTCTTGTCTAAGGCACGTTCTTTGCAAGGCCAATTCAGAAAAGGAATTGTGTGTGCGCTTTAATAGAGATGCTTAGCTCTTGGGAGACCTTGGAGCCATTTTATTATGTGCCCTCTCCAGGGTTTTGTCTCACTATATCACTAGTCGATCCTGTATCATCTTGCTACGTGCCCTATCCCTTTTGGAGCTGTCTCGAATATCTCAAGCTTTTGCCACACATGTTAACATTATCTTAGGTTCTCCACTTATTAAAAGCTATTATGTCTTTGGTCCATGTACGCACTGACATGCCTGGCTTTGGCGCTTAGTGTGCGCATTAGTTTTTTGTCTCAAGCTCGTTAAGATCTTTTGCTGAAAGCTACTCCTACATATTAGCGGTGTGTGTCTTTCTTAATTTACTCTGGCATCTGAACCAATTATCTGGCTGGTATTCTAAAGTGTTGACTAAATTGAAGTATTGTGCTTGAGTTGATTGGTTCTAGCCTCTATCGCTATGCTAACGATTTTGTTGATTTTTACTTTCAGGTAGCGAAACGCCAAGATGGTTAATTTCGGGAAGGTACTGGCGTCGGATCAATTGGAAGAGTGGAAAGAGTATGTTGCCTTGCTGCTCCAAAATTCAGTTCCATGGCATTTTACTGTTATGACTGAATTGGTTAGATATGCATAAATTATGTGTCACTGTTTTTTTGACGCAGATATGCACTGACAAAAATATCAAATTATAAGCTTGTTCAATGACCATTTGGAATCTTATGATTCATTTGCTCACTTTTCCAGATACTATATCAATTACAAAATGATGAAGAAAAAGGTAAAACAGTATGTTCAGCAGACTCAAGATGGTGGAAGAAATCATGAAGAGGTTCTTAAGGAGTTCTCAAGGATGCTTGACGAACAGGTAAAACAGAGCTGAGTTGCTGATAGATTCTTGTTTTCATATAGAGGCTTTATTATTGATGCATTCGTTCGACCATCAATGTTTGTTCTTTTTTGCCTCACACCATCTGTGTTCATCAGAGTTTAATTCTTCATTGCAGATTGAAAAGGTTGTGCTCTTTCTACTGAAACAGCAAGGTCATCTTGCTAGCAGGATCGAGAAACTGGGACAACAGCGTGCCATACTCACGGAACATTCTGAAATATCACAAGTTTCTCAAGTGCGAGAGGCGTATAGGCAAGTTGGGCTTGATCTTGTGAAGCTCCTTAGATTTGTTGATATGAATGCTACTGGGATCCGGAAGATTCTTAAGAAGTTCGATAAGCGCTTCGGCTATCGGTTTACAGATTATTACGTCTCGACTCGTGCAAACCATCCCTATTCTCAGCTTCAGCCGATCTTCAAGCAAGTGGTAATTTCACTTTATTGCATTTTCAGTTCATAAGTGGGCTTTGGTGCATTTGCTTTTATGGTGGCTGCCCTTGATTCCTTGTATTCGTCATCATTTTTTGCACTTATGATGCAGTTCTGAATGCAGGGTATCGTAGCTGTTGCTGGTGCTTTGACACGTAACCTTGCATCTCTGCAAGATCACCAAGGAAGCTTTATATCCATCTATGATCATCCATCAATCACCTTGAAGGTCTCTTCTAGGTTCTCAGCTGCTTTCATAATCAGATAATCCAATCCTCATATAGGCTCTAAATGAATATCTATACTCCTTTTCTACGTGCAGGACCCTGTCATCGAACAAATAAATAATTCAGTACAGAAACTCACGCACAGCACAACCTTCCTTACATTCCTAGGACAACACGCAATGATCATTCCAGAAGACGTGCAAACTAGCTCGGAAGATCTCGTCGATGACCAGAGCTACCATTTCATGTCGCTGATGCTCAACCTAGTGAACACATTCCTCTACATGGTGAACACATACATCATCGTGCCGACAGCAGATGACTATTCGGTGAGCCTTGGAGCCGCAGCGACTGTTTGCGGTGTGATTATCGGGTCGATGGCAGTTGCCCAAGTGTTCTCTTCAGTATATTTCAGTGCCTGGTCCAACAGGTCATACTTTAGGCCCCTCGTATTCAGCAGCATCATGCTGTTTTCCGGGAACCTGCTGTATGCTTTGGCGTATGATCTGAATTCCCTAACTGTTCTCATACTTGGCCGGCTGCTCTGCGGGTATGAATTCTCTTTCTGTTCCCAAATTTACTGTTGTCATGTTTATCTGATCGATCAAATCGGCCACATTTGTATGCAGGTTGGGTTCTGCCAGAGCCGTGAACCGTCGGTATATCAGCGACTGTGTGCCTCTCAAAATCCGGCTGAAAGCCTCTGCAGGGTTCGTCAGTGCTAGTGCGCTTGGAATGGCATGCGGTCCTGCGCTGGCTGGTTTGCTGCAGACTGAATTTAAGATCTATGCAGTAACTTTTAATCAGAACACCTTGCCCGGGTGGATCATGTCCCTTGCTTGGGTTGGTAATTTGATTTGGCTATGGATTTCATTCAAAGAGCCAGATCACTTTGCTAAAGAGAATGCTGTCAACACACAGTCATCTGATTCCGGTAATCCTCGCCGTTTGCTTTGTTCAAAAGCAACTCTTGTCATGGTCATGGAAACTAGGCTCCGGATACATTTATTGACTTGAATTCTTTGCCGTGATAGGCCATGGACGAAATGATAATTTGGAGGGCGGTTTAGCACAGCCTTTGCTCACAGAGGCAAAGGAGAGGCAGGATGAAAATGCAGACAACAACGAAAACGACCCCAAAGAGAGTCATAAAGCAGCAACATCGATTGCCGCAGCATACAGATTGCTCACGCCATCTGTGAAGGTTTCCTCCTATCCCCTTGAATCTGATCTCTTTTTGTAGTTGTTGAATGTACTCTTTTTGACGCGTGCTCTTCACAAATATATCAGGTTCAGTTATTGATCTACTTCATGCTCAAGTTTGCAATGGAGATTCTACTCTCCGAGTCTAGTGTTGTCACTACGTTCTATTTTAACTGGTCCACGAGCACGGTGGCCATCTTTCTAGCTGTTCTGGGGCTGACGGTTCTTCCGGTCAACGTCATCGTCGGAAGCTATATCACCAATCTGTTCCAGGACAGGTAACTTGTGTGCTTTCATCGCACCGCACGCTATAGAGCAGTCCCCTTCTCTTGACCTCTGCAGTTGTCCGGCCGTTTCACATCCCTTTTCTTTCTCCATCTGAAGGCAAATCTTGGTGGCGTCCGAGATCATGGTCCTGATCGGCATCGCCTCGAGCTTCCACTTCGGCTCCAGCTACAGCGTTGCGCAATACGTCGTGTCGGCTCTCATCACCTTCGTATTCGCCGAGGTGCTCGAAGGTAAAGAACCTGATAGCAGTCTACCACCACCAACACGGAGTATGAAGGAAGCGTTTCCTTTTCTGAAACTTGCATTGCGTTTCTCACCTTGTCTGAACATCGCAGGGGTGAACCTGTCCCTCCTGTCCCGGGTGATGTCGTCGAGGCTCTCCCGGGGCACCTACAACGGCGGGCTCCTCTCGACGGAGGCCGGAACGCTGGCCCGCGTCGCCGCGGACATGACGATCACCGCCGCAGGGTACCTGGGGCAGAGCCAGCTCCTGAACGCCACCCTGCTCCCGTCCCTGGTGATCTGCGTAGCCTCCATCGCCGCGACGTTCGGCACTTACAACACCCTGTACTGACAAACGGGCCCCCCTCGATGTGCACCAAGTTAAGCATGGATCCAGGCGCGGCGAGGCCAAGCTGCTGTTCGAGGCTTTGCAGCGTCGCTGTAAATGTTAGGCCGTCGCTGCCAGTGCTAGGCTGCTGCGTTTGTGTGGCGTACGGAGGCTTGTGGTATCAAGCTAGCAAATGTTGTAGCAGACACACGGTTCTAAATAAAACTGTACTGACCCATCCAGTGCTCCAGATCGTGTAAGGTACTCGCAAGGCATACGGTCATCTCATGTTGGAGATCAAGAAAACTCTGGACGCGCGTGGGTTTATTCCGTTAAAAATTGAGCGTCATCAAAATAGAGTTGTTCATAGTTTAGCTAGTATAGGAAGATCTGGTGGTAGCACCGCTTGTTGGTTGCGCCGTGTGCCAGACATCGTTACTCATGATGTTCTAGCAGACTGTAATTCTGTTTCTGAGGAATAAAACCCGCTTTATCCCGCAAAAAAAAAGAGCTAAAAAGTATACTACGTAAAGATTTGGATATTTGGACACAGCCACACCGTTCCGGTGGTTAGGCTTTTTTTCTTCCCTCACGCTCCTGGCAGCGGTTCCTATTTAACGCTTAGGTCGCAACGTGAATTTCGGCCGGCCCAAGTGGCGCAGGCTCCCTCTTCTAGGTTTTTTTTCTTTTGGTTTTCCCATTTTCCTTTTCACTTTATTTTTCTGTTCTTTTTTATTTCGTTTTCTATTTTTATTTTTCTCAATTGTGTTTTCCCTTTTCTTTTGGGGAATATTAACGCCCACACGTGTGGGTTGTGACTATTTCGCCCAAACGCTCTTTCTGCCGTTAGATGGGCTGCATCAATCTTAGGGCAAGGCGCACTGCCACGTCAGCCGCAGCGGTCGTGTGGGTTGTTTGGGTCCTCGCCTGAACGCTATCCTCTCCTCGCTGGCTCACTTCCCCCCTTTCCTTATCTTCTCGTTAACCCGATGGAGAGAGTGAGAGCACTGAACGAGAAAGAGAGAGATCCCGGCGATGGGAGAAGGGGCAGCGTAGGTGCGGCATCTCGCCAACGGCGGCCTCGGTGGCTCCATATAGAGGGGGTGAGCGTATAGCGGGGCGAGGCGTGAGGATGAGGACATCGTTCGAGAGCTCCTCTCCCAGTAGGAGCTCGGGCCTGGAGGCCGGAGACACGATGTCGTCTGAATCGACGTGCGGCGACCACATCCGCCTTCGAGGGTGGTGGGAGCAGCAGCTGCACTGTCGGCCAGGGGAGATGGTCACTGGGAGCAGCTGCTACTTCGTCGGTCGCGGATCCACGTGGTCGGCTCTGGTGGCAGCGGCAGAGAAGATGCGATGGTCCTGATGGTGACCTTCGGTTAGGGATGTCGCGGGTAGCGGTGGCGGCGCCATGGATGGCGGAGCATTCCACCCTTCTGAGGCGTATCAGAGCAGAGTAGCTCAGCAGCCGGCGGTTGTAGCAGGGGGCTGCCGGTCGTGCATGCGGCGAATCTGTCCGGAATCAGGCTGAAGGTTAACAACGCGAGAAGGGGTGGCGTGCAGGAGAGAGACGAAGGCTCATCAGCCAAGCCCGGCGTCAGCACGAGCACGCTCATCGGGGATTCATCCATCCCCTTCTGCACTGTGAGGCTGCTAATCTCTTGCCCCCTTTTTTGCCGCATCTGCTTCATCAGCAACTAGTAGTAGCACCTCATCAGGTTCACCCATGGACGATTTCTCCTTTTGTCTGCACTTTTTTGTGATGTGATGTTGAATGGAACCATGCTTATACAATTTTTATATGTTTCTCACTGCAAATTATTCAATATGATGCTAAGATAACCCAAATTTGATGCATTAGTACACATAGTTCATGGCAAACTAGTTCAGAACTAGTCCAGTGCGTTCTGGTCATGGTAAACTAATCGAAAAACTCTTTTGATTTCATTTTAACATTTTAGTTAGCTGATTATGTTCGGGTGTGCTAATTAGCTTTATTGACATGGACATTTTAATTTCGCAACCCATGGTAAATTTAATTTGTACTCCATGGCAAATTAACTCTACAGCCCCACGGCAATATCTGAACTAGTTTACCATGACCAAAACGCAATTCTTTCCCCTAGAACATCGCAATTCTTTCTTTTATGAAGCATGACAAATTTTAGTTAAATGGAATAGATTTGCCATACTATATGACAATTTTTCCCTTGGACAAAGGAAATTTTGTTTTCAAAAATCATGGCAAATCAGTTAAACGGAATAGATTTTTTGGATGCTACATGGTAATTCTTTCCCCTAGAGCATGGCAATTCGTTTTTTTATGAAGCATGGCAAATTTCAGTTAAATGGAATAGATTTGCTATACTACATGGCAATTTTTTTCCTTGGGCAATGGAAATTTTGTTTTAGAAAACCAAGATTTTAGTTAAATGGAATAGATTTGCCATGCTACATGGCAATTCTTTCCCCTAGAGCATGGCGATTCTTTTTTTTATGAAGCATGGCAAATTTCAGTTAAATGGAATAGATTTGCCATACTACATGGCAATTTTTTCCCTGGAGCATGGCAACTCTTTCTTTTTTACGAAGCATGGCAATTTAATTACACGCAAAATATGGCAAGTTTGGTAAAATACCATGGCAAATTTGATCATGCTTTTGCCATGGCAATTATTACTCATTTTTGTATTATTTCACATTCTTGCCAATTTTTTATATTAGTATGGAAAATTTGATAAAAAGGACCACGACAAATTATGATATGCATTTGCCATGGCAATTTTGATTTTCTTTTTCATGTTGTTTCACATACACGGCGATTTAATAACAGAAAAGGTCAAGTTTTGATAAAATACCATGGAAAATTTGAAAATACTTTTGCCATGGCAATTTTCGATCACTTTTTTGTATTATTTCACAATCATGGCAAAAAATTATATATAAGCATGGCAATTTTGACAAAAGTTCCACGGCAAATTTTTATATGCATTTGCCATGACATTTTAAATTTCTTTTGTGTTGTTTGCCATTCATGGCAATTTAATTACTCAAAAAGTTAGAATTTTTCATAAAAATAACACGACAAATTTGAATATGCATTTTGCCATGACAAATTTTTGATCATTTTCTTTGTATTATTTTTGTCAATGGTAAACTTTTTCAAATTATCGCATAATCTTTTTTTATATTATTTCACAATCATGGCAACCTTTCTCCAATTCTCCCATGCCAAATTGTTCAAACTCTTATGTCATGGCAAATCTGTTATTTGTTTTCATGACCAACACTTAAGTTAGCTCATGGCAAGTACGTTATTTTTTTGCCATGGCAAATTGTTCAAATTTTTGCCATGACAAAATCTTTAACTTTTTTTTCTCATTGCTTCTATGCATTATTAGATTGTAATTGTAGATATTGAGAGACGTGTATGATCGTTGCCATGTTCTCATAGCAAATGCATTCTGTTTTGGATTGGACCGTGGCAAAAGAATTGTATCTACCATGGCATTTGTATTGTGGGTACCATGGCATTTTTTGTGTACATACCACTAACAATTTCATCATTTCCCCCAAAATTTTGAACATGGTGTTTGTTTTTCAAAAATTATGAACATGGCAATTTCTACACTTTTGGTGTATTTGGACGGCGCTCCTCTGCCGAGGTGATGGCTGCCAAGGGACAAGGCGATGCGCACAAGGCCAAGCCCAAGCTCACTTCGTAGGAGGCGATGACGTTGTGCAAGGGTTGAATGTGATGCGCGTCGAAGTAGCAACAACCATGTGCATCAAGCACATCCAGTGCACCATTACACACGGTATACACTTCATCTCCCCCACAAATGTGCAAATAAAATTGTTGTTGTCATTAGTTTAGTTAATGTTTTAACTTAGATTTTTTTTTTGCCATGACAACTTTAGTTGTGTTGCCATAGCAAAACTTAACATGTGTTTTTGGTACCATGGAAACTAGAATATACTTTTGCGATGGCAATTTTTTATGTGCTTTTATCATGGCAAATTTAGATATGTTTCCACGACAAGTTTGAAATTCTCCAGTTTTTCGCACATGTCTAAGTTTGCATGGCCGAAATGATAAGTGCCATACATGTGGCATGAAGCAATCTGATCCTAACATTTTTTACAACTAAAGTTGCTATCCAAAAAAACAAACCCCCCAAAAAACTTAAACTTGTCAACCGAAAAGAAAGTTGCGATGCTTTACAACTAAATTTGTCATCCTCGCGTCGCTAAACTTGCCATCAAGAACGTTCGGAGTTGCCATTTGTCCATGCCACACGCAGATTTTACTTTCAAATACATGGCATTTTTTATTTTTGTAGCATGGCAAATTTACTTCAGTTGCCATGGCAAATGTTTACTCTACTTTTGCCGTGACAAATTTTCTACGTTTTTTTTTTGCCATGGCAATTTTACTTTAAATGAGATGGCAATTTTTTTACGTTAAAAGAGATGGCAAATTTCACTTTATTTTTCTATGGCAAATTCTACAATATTCTACACGCAAATTTTACTTTCAATTACATGGCAATTTTTAGTTTTCTTGCATGGAATATTTACTTCATTTTCCATGGCAAATGTTTTACTCCACATTTTTGCCATGGCAAATTTATACTTTTTTTGCCATGGCAATTTTACTTTAAATGAGAGGGCAATTTTTACTTTAAATGAGATGGCAAATTTAACTTTATTTTGCCATGGAAAATTCTACAATATTCTCCATGGCAAGTCTTACTTTCGAATATATGGCCTTTTTTACTTTTGGGCAAATTTACTTAATTTTTCGTGCCAATGTTTACTCCACTTTTGCCATGGCAAATTTCTATATTTTTTTGCCATGACAATTTTACCTTAAATTAGATGGCAAAGTTTACTTTTTTTCATGGAATTTTTTTTGTTATGAATCTGCCATGTCAATCTGTTCATGCTTTTTTGTGGTCCAACTATTCATTGTACATATGAACATGGCTACTAAAATCATATCTACTTATGTTAAGTTCTATAGATGTTTTTGCTGCCATGGCAAATTAAATGTGTTGCCATGGCTATTTTTATCCCTCCCATCTTGTTAACAAATGCCATGTCATTTTGCACTATATTAGCCATACGACAACATTCAGATGTGTTGCACTTGCCATGGCAACTTAAGATGTGTTTGCCATGACAAGTTCACTCGTTTTTTCTCAATTAAAACATGGCATTTTCAATTGAAATGCCATGGCAAATACTTGATTTGAATCTGCCATGGCAATTTGTCCACACTTTTTTGTGATCCAATTGCTCATTATACATATGACCATGGCAACTAAAATCATATGTAAAAATGTAGTGTCGTGCCATTTGATAGTAACTAAAGCAATTGGATCAACTAAAATCAACTAAAAATGTAAAAATGGCATATGTATAATGAGCAATTGGATCAACTAAAGCATGACAAATGTAAAAATGGCATATGATTTTGCCATGACATATGATTTTGTCGTGGCCAACTAAAGCATGTGTTGCCATGATGGCAACTTTCGTTTTTCGTGCCTTTTGTCATATGTATTACAAGGGTTTTATTGCCATGGTTAATCTAGATGTTCTTTCGCCATAACATCTTTTGAACATAGTTTTTATCGATCATGACAAATCATATTCTAGATGTTTTTTTACCTACAACGCCCTGTCAACATCTTTTACCTATATTTTTTGCTACAAAATTTTTTCTTTTCAATTTTCATGGCAATTTTTAATTTACTTTTCCTTGACAAAATTACCATATTTGCCATGGCAATTTCTAACCTTTATATTCATGCCAATATAATCACTAATGGCAATTTTAATAAACATTTTTTTCATCATGAAAATGCCATGACTTTTTTTCTGTTTTGGTTATCGCGAAAAAAGTGTTTACACATGGCAATTTCTCGCTTTATAAAGCTGATTGCATTTTTTTCGTAGCACAACAAAAAAATGGGCTTTTGTCAACGCCAAAAAATCTGGGCTTTTTCTTTTGTTTTCTTACTAGGCTTTTTCATTTTACAGGGAAACGGGACCTAGAGGCCGCTCGGTCGTGGGGGCTTCTGGTCCCACACGAGAACATTTGTTCTGGCGATCTCTCCTACCGAACGAATTGTTCGGGCCATGGGGTTCTCCCGCCACACATGTGGGCAGTTTTAATGTGCGCCCACACAGGGTTGTGTGGGTTGTCTCCTGGTACGACCACACGATTTGCGTGGGCGGGTGTCCATTATGCCACACGTGTCGCAGTAATCGGCTTCCTTTCTTTTTTATGTTTCTCTTCTTTTTATTTTTCCTTTCTTTATTTTTATTTTCATTTTCCGAACATTGTTCCAAGTTCGTGAATATTTTTAAAACCTTAATATTTTATGAAATTGTGAACATGTTTTCAAATCATGAACATCTTCTATAAATTTGCAAACATCTTTGGAAATTTTACACCTTTTTGAAAAACATGTGAAGTTTTTTTGAGTTGGCGAACAATTTTTCAAATTCACAAACCTTTTTTTTATTTTGATCAAAAAATTGAATGATCAAACATTTTTTGAATCGCTGAACATTTTCTGAAATTTGGGAATAGTTTTTGAGGTTCATTATTTTTTGAATTTGCGAACATTTTTTAAATTCATGAACATTTTTTGAATCATGAATAGTTCTTGAAATTAAGAACTTTTTTGAAATCCTGGTCATTTTTTCAATTCGAAATTTGTGAACAGTTCTCAATGTTAGAACACAAAAAATAAAAGAAACAAAAAAGGGGCTCCTGCTCCTGGCATGCGCTCCATGGTAACAAATATCTCTATCGGGCGAATTATCGTAGAGATAAGAGCATCCACAACTGGACCCTTGCACGTATACGTTAGGGTAGCCCGGACAAAGACCTGACAAAAAATCGCGACCCAACCAGACTCCTCAAATCGGTTCTTTACGTCCAGGATGACCGCCGCCCTTATATTCTGCCCATACATGGGGCGGATATGGGAAGACCCGGACGCATTGGCCACGTCGGACCGATCCACGCAAGCTCACCCGACCCCACAAATATCCTCACCTCGGGCAAACTATAGTCTGCTAGTCAAACACTCTCGAACTGTCCACACTCCACTGCCCGTTTCCTCCCCTCCCCTCTTGGTCCCGTCCCCTCCTCTCCCCACCCCTCTCCGTCATGTCCAGTGCTGGTAGCGCGACCAGCGGCAGATTTGGTAGCGACTCAGACCTCATTGACTGGGACGTCTCGCTTCGCTCGGAGGACGATGAGTAACTTGCCCCCTCCGCATCACGTTGGCATGATGGTGCGTGGGTAGGGGAACTTGAGCTCTACGTCTTCCCCTGTCGCTAAGCGCCGCAATGTGAATGACGACACCGGGTCCACGCACTCTGTCGTGCGCTCCGCATGCTCTTTCCACTGGTGAAGGAGCAGAGCCGAGCCTCAGGTCACCTCACGGGCTTCATCTCATCTAACTACGACGATAGCGACACGACCAACACGGAAGACGATGACGCCCCTCCGACCACGGACGCCTACACAGAGGACAACTACTGCCACTCCGATTTTTGCAAGAGAAAGGGCTCGACCCAGATATGGTGAAGTCCGGCTCCTAGGGGCGGGGCTAGGCCCCAGGCAACGGGGACCTTGGCCTAGGGCGTGGTTGCTCCCTCCTTTGTTCACCGATTCACCGGTGCAGACAATGTTCATTACTGTAGCTGTACTTTTGGCCTGGGGCGTAGCCTATTCCTAGCTCCGCTACTGCCAGCACCGTATCTATCTAGGTTACCTATCTTTGCCCGGCGATGAACTGCCTCTTTTGATCCGGTTGTACATGTCTGGTGATGAATTTTGTTGCTATTCCTGTTTTTTTCTATGATTGCTATGTAGTTTATCTCATGTTGCATGGATTTGGAAGGCCGGATATGAGGGGGACGACTGCGAACACTAAAGAAATCCACAAAGTTAGCACATCTTTTTTTCTTCTCTTACGAAACACTGGTTAAACTGATTTTTTGTTGTTGAGAAAGGTTAAACTGTTTTATGACTACCGTGTAGAAAAACGAGCACCTTTTATCTCTCCAGGGAATATAAAGTCACCTTTGGTCAATACCTGACCAAAAATGATCTTGTTGGTTGTCAAAGAGTTGATCTGATGACTGATGGTGTGTATATTGGAGTGGCTATACATACATTCTCGACGACCCCCTGTTTGCCGGTAGTAGAAATAGCAGACAAGTACGGGACAGAGCGTTATCATTGCCGAACCCGTCGAACAAATTTAGCCGACGCAAAGGCTGCGGAGGAGCACCAAGAGCGGAGGCTTGCTCCACTAGCATGCGCCTAGTGCCACGCCGTGGAACTACCAACCCATGCAAGATGCAACACAACGGTTTCTTTTGAAAACTCTGCTGCTTGGCCAGTATATAAAGGACACCCGCTGTTGCAAGTCGGCCACATCAGAAACAGAAGTTCTCAGCGCAGGCAGGCACGAGCTATGGCATTCTTCATCATCACCGTCTTGCTTGGACTCCTCTCCGTCTCTCAACCAGGTGCTCAATCTTCTCCCGCTACCCATTTCAGTCGCGTTCTTGAGCATTTGCGTTGTGCGGTGTTGCTGATTCTTGCGACTGTGCATGGCAGCGCGAGGTGTAAACTACACGTTCATGAGGGAGGCGATGCACGCGCCGCCGGTGACCTACTACGACTACATCATCATCGGGGGCGGCACGGCGGGCTGCCCGCTGGCGGCGACGCTGTCCAGGCGCTACCGCGTGCTGCTGCTGGAGCGCGGCGGGTCGCCGTACGACGACGACCGCGTGCTCAACATGGCGCACTTCTCCGACGTGCTCTCCGACACGTCCGCGTCGTCCCCGTCGCAGCGGTTCGTGTCCGAGGACGGCGTGATCAACTCGCGGCCGCGGGTGCTGGGCGGCGGCAGCTGCCTCAACGCCGGCTTCTTCACGCGCGCCGGCATCGGCTACACGAGGGCCGTCGGCTGGGACGCCAGCGAGGTGCTCAGCGCCTACAAGTGGGTGGAGGACGTGGTGGCGTTCCAGCCGGAGCTGGGGCCGTGGCAGGCGGCGATGCGGCGCGGGCTGCTGGAGACCGGGGTGGTGCCGGACAACGGGTTCACGTACGACCACATCCCCGGCACCAAGGTCGGCGGGTCCATCTTCGACCCCGACGGCCGGCGCCACACGGCGGCCGACCTGCTGCAGTACGCGCGCCCCGAAGGGATCGACGTGCTCCTCCGGGCCCGAGTGGCCAGGATCTTGTTCAGTTACAAAGGTAGTCTTGTTTAAAGATTGCACTGCCAACTGACCGTTAAGTTCGTTAACGGTATAAAGTCAAGCAATATTGCCGTGGCGCGAATGATTTGGTCGACGAGCGGGCGCCAATGAGTTTTTTGGTTTGCAGGGACCAAACCCGTGGCCCGGGGCGTGGTGTACCGCGACTCGCTGGGCATGGTGCACGTGGCGTACCTCAACCAGGGCGACGCCAACGAGATCATCCTGTCGGCGGGGGCGCTGGGCAGCCCGCAGCTGCTGATGCTCAGCGGCGTCGGCCCCTCCGACCACCTCCGGTCGTTCGGCCTCGACGTCGTCGTCGACAACCCCGGGGTCGGGCAGGGCATGTCCGACAACCCCATGAACGCCATCTACGTGCCGTCGCCGTCGCCCGTCGAGGTGTCGCTCATCCAGGTCGTCGGCATCACCAGGTTCGGCAGCTACATCGAGGGCGCCAGCGGGTCCGACTGGACCACCCGCACCGCCGCCTCCAGCGGCGACGGCGCGCGACAAGCCCGCGTCTTCGGCATGTTCTCTCCGCAGACGGGGCAGCTCCCGACGGTGCCCCCGAAGCAGCGCACGCCGGAGGCCATCGCGCGCGCCGTGGACGCCATGAGCCAGGTGCCGGACGCAGCGCTCCGCGGCGGCTTCATCCTGGAGAAGGTCCTCGGCCCGCAGTCCACGGGCAGCCTCGCGCTCCGCAACCTGGACCCCGACGACAACCCCATCGTCCAGTTCAACTACTTCGCCCACCCGGACGACCTCCGGCGCTGCGTCGCCGGCATCGAGGCCATCGAGCGGGTCATCCGCTCCAGGTCGTTCTCCCGGTTCGCGTACCCCAACTTCGCGTTCCCGGCGATGCTCAACGTCACGGCGGAGTTCCCGGCGAACCTGATGCGCGTGCGCGGCGGCAGCGACCCCGCGGCGCTCGAGCGGTTCTGCAGGGACACCGTCATGACCATCTGGCATTACCACGGCGGGTGCCAGGTCGGCAGAGTCGTCGACCGCGACTACCGGGTCCTCGGCATTGATGCGCTGCGCGTCATCGACGGCTCCACGTTCAATGCCTCGCCGGGGACCAACCCGCAGGCCACCGTCATGATGCTCGGCAGGTAGCATTCCTCTCGTAATCTCGTTTCACGGTAATTTTTTGGCAGTGTTCGTGCCACGATGGATCAACTGATGTGCGCCCGTGCTTTGTAACCTGACGGACAGGTACATGGGAGTCAAAATCGAAAAGGAGAGGACGCTGATCGAAGGAGGAGCGAGAAAACTGTAGCGGGGTATAACTACAAGCCTGTTATCTGCGTACATGCGTACTGCAGTTGCTATTTGCTTTCAGGGTTCTTTTAGGAGTCTCCGTACAGAGTGGAATGCTAATTGTAATTGATGAAGTTTTACAAATTGTGTAAGCCAATGCCGCACCTTATTGTGAGATTTGTCGATGCGTTAACCGAATCTATGTACTAAACCTGCTTTGGCTGTGTGCATAATGATGCTGCAGAAGCCTAGGCCTTCCCCCTTTTCGGAAAAAAAAAGGTGTACTAAACGAGTGCCGCGTTTCTGCTTCCGAGCTCATCTGCATCCCCACTTACCAAAAAATCAAAATAAATACTAAAAAAATTCAAAAAAATCAGATTTTTTTGTGTGGTAGATAAGTTTATGCGTGAGGTGCGCTTCAAATTTCAACTCATTTGGACATCTGAGCAATTCTCATCAAAAAAGACAAATTCAGTGTCTGTAAAAAAGTTTACCGTTCGCACACTGTTCTGACCTGATTTGTTTTTTTTGTTGAGAGCTGCTTAGATGTTCAAATAAGTTGAAATTTGGAGCGAACCTCACGCATACAAATGTCTTTCACACCAAAAAAATGGATTTTTTTTGAAATTTTTTAGTATTTGTTTTGATTTTTTCTGATCGGGTGCAGATGAGCCTCGGCACCAAATTGTATTTTCGGTACTAAACTTTCTACAAGAATGTGCCTATTTTATTGCTAGAATGATGAGGAAACAAAAAAAATTAGAACATGAAAAAAACTTGACTTGCCAAAAATATAGTTGACGCCTTGCCCCTTCCCCCTCTCCTCCGGCACCGGGACGCTGCCGGGGACATCTCTGTCATCACCGTCACCATCAACTTCTCCGGCGTTCTCATGATGGTGATGTGTGAGTAGTTCATCCTCTGGGCTGAGGGTATGTATTGGTAGCTATGTTTTTTATCTCTTTCTTTCTCTCCATGTCTTTGATGGATTCGATCTTGATGTATCATGAGCTTTATTAATAAAGTTGGATCATATGATGTTCATCTCACTCTATTGTTTTTTTTGGTGAATTGGGTCTTGCTCTTTGAAGTTTCTTTATGTTGGATTGAATACTTTGGATTTGAGATTACATGATGCATGTCTAGTAATTAACTTGCCGATACCATAGTGACATTAGAGTACTCTTAGCATAAAGGTTGAACGATAAGTATTATATGTGTTGTCATAGTACGATTTCTGGTATTGTCCTGGCACTTAGTGGGTGGTTCAATAGATCAAGATTGGAAAGACAATATGCAATTTCATCCTACTTCCTATAGAAATAGAAACTTTGAAGTGATTCTTTGCTGCACTCTAAGGAATTAGCATGCGGTTTAATTATGTTAATAATGTTGAGAGTTGGCACTAGCGAAAGTATGAACCGTAGGCCTTGTTTTCAAGCATTCAGACACCATTTTTACTCATTTTTGTTACTTGCTACCTTGCTATTTTTTATTTGTTTAGGTTACAAAAATATATTTCTACCATCCATATCACACATATATTATCATCTATTCGCTGAACTAGTGCACCTATACAACTGACGATTGTATTAGGTGTGTTGGGGACATAAAAGACCACTTGCATTTCATTGCAGGGTTGTTTGAGAGACAACCACCTTCATCCTACATCTCTTGTGGAGTAATAAATCTTAGGTCATCCACTTGAGGAAAATTTGCTACTTTCTACAAAACTCTACGCTTGGAGGTCCAACAAAGTCTACAAGAATAAAGTTGCGTGGTAGACATCGTCGCCACATTTTAGAGGGTGTTGTCGTTCTACATGAAACCTTACATGAAATTCCTTACAAGAAACTTGATGGAGTTGTCTTCAAAGTGGATTTTGAGAAGGCTTATGATAAAGTTAAGTGGCCATTTATGCAACAGGCCCTGTGTATGAAGGGTTTCAAATCGGCCTGGAGGAAGCAGATCGAAGCCTTTGTACAAGGAGGCAGTGTCAGGATCATGGTAAATGATGATGTAGTTCATTATTTCCAGACACAAAAAGTACCGTGTCAGTGGGATCCGATGTGTCCTATCCAGTTCAAGATTGCTACACACACATATGTTGGTGGTGCTCATTGGTAGAGCCAAAGAGGAAGGCTAGGTTGGAGGGCTCATCCCACATACTGCAATACGCTGATCATACAACAATACGCTGAACATACAATAATTTTCATGGAGCATGACATGGCAAAAGCAAGAAATATGAAGCTGGTTTTATGTCTTTTTGAACAACTATCTAGGCTATTTTTTTCATAGAAGTGTTATTCGGGAGCACTAAGGAGGAACAGGAAACTACAAAGTTGTTTGGTTGGGGAATTGGATGCCTTCCTTTTTGTTATATTGGGATCCCAATTCGTCACCAAAAATTGACCAACAAAGAATGAAACTGCATTGAAGATCGATTTGAGAAGAAGCTAAGTTGTTGGAAGGGCAAACTTTTATCTTATGGGGGTCAACTCATTCTTATTTAATTATGTGCGTACGAGCATGCCAATTTTCATGTTATCTTCGAAATACCCATAGGGGCACGAAAAAGATTGGACTTTTATCGATCGCGATTTTTTTGGCAAAGTGAAACAAAATACAGACATACTAAGTGGGACATATTATGTAGGCCTAAGACCAAGGAGGTTGGGGGATTGAAAATTCGGAAGTAAAGAATAAATGTGAAAGTGGTTATATCGGCTCTCCTCAGAGGAGGAGAGGGTGTGGCTACAACTATTACGTAGCAAATATCTGCATTCTAAAACCTTAGCACAAGTTACAGCACAACCGAATGATTCTCCCTTTTGGAAGGGGTTGATGGGAACTAAGGCGTTGTCTTCAACACGAGTAAACTTATCATTGGCAATGGGCGCACAACTAGATTCCGGGGGGCACTTAGCTAGGGAGACATCTCTAGCTTTACATTATTCAACGATAATATTGTACACGTAAAGAAACATTTATAAGTATAATACTAGGTTCGGTTCCCTTCAACATTCAGCTCAGACAGACACTAGTTAGAGAACGATGGGATACATGGCTATATCTAGTGCGTAGGTAGAAGGAGGTCAACCTGTCTAATGAGCCAGATGTATTCCGATGGAAACATTCAGTTTCAGGAATGTTTCTCAGTCAAATCTGTGTGTGTGGACATGATTAATAATGGACCAATCCCCCGATCTATTCATATATGGAAAATAAGGTGCATCTAAAAATCAAGATTCTTATATGATTTATGCATAACAGAGTGATTCTGACTAAGAACAATCTGGCAAAACATAGGTGGGAGGGGAGTAAGCGATATTGTTTTAGCGATCACGAGGAAACAATTCAACATCTATTTCTCAGATGCCCACTAGCCAAGTTATTGTGGCGAAAAATACACATTTCCTTTAATGTTGCTCCACCTAATAATTGTATCTCCAATCTGTTCGGTAACTGGTTAGATGGGGTTGAGCCTAATACATCAACGTGACTTTGCATGTGAGTTGTGCATTACTTTGAGCTATTTGGAACTGTTGGAGTGACGTTATATTTAACATGACAGATATAACAAACTTTTTACAGGTTATCCACTAGACGTCTTGATGGATCAGTATGGTCATTACTACACCGTGCACAAGTGAGGGATCTTATGGCCTTTGGGTGCAACCAATGGGAGGTGCTAGCACAAGCTACATACAACCAGTTTGAATGAAGATCCAATAATAGGATATGTGTTTAGGCACTCTGTCCTATTTATGCCTATTGTGGTTATTACATACTTCGAGAATGATGATATACAAGATAGAGTAGGAGTAGCACCAATTGAAGAGAAGCTTGTCCAACATCGTCTGAGATGGTTTGAGCATATTCAACACAAGCCTCCAGAAGCTCCAGTGCATAGCGGACGGCTAAAGCATGCAGGTAATGTCAAGAGAGGTTGGGGTAGACCGAATTTGAAATGGGACGAGTCCGTAAAGAGAGATCTGAAGGATTGAAGTATCACCAAATAACTAGCTATGGACAGGGGTGCGTGGAAGCTTGCTATCCATGTGCCAGAACCATGAGTTGGTCGCGAGATCTGATGGGTTTCACCTCTAGCCTATCCCAACTTACTTGGGACTAAAGGTTTCATTATTATTATTGTTGTTGTAGTTGTTACATACTTCTTCAATTTTATTTATGCACCTGAGATGATACTCGTACCTTGATGCTCTATTCATTTAAATAAATGGTTGTGTGCATCGCTTGATGCAGAGGCCTGGGTATTCGTCCTTTTGAAAACATTTAGAATCCAGGTGGCCACCACATTACAATCCTATAGTTTTGTATTTTTGTGTATCCTTAATCTCATGACTGTGAGGCCCAATCTATAACATAGTAGAGGCTTATCTTACTACCAAGACACATTTGAATCTAAGTCGAAAAAGAAAAGGGAAAATCTACACAAGAAGTGAAAATGCCAGCAAACCCAATTTTATTGGGGCTTGAAAAGCTTGTAAAGATGATCACGAAGGTCGGTTATCCTATATCCCAGGGATGAAAAAGTTCATTCTCAGAACATTTGCTCCACCATATTAGGGATAAACACTTGGTTGTTGGTTGATGTGTCACCTATAGGAAGGCAGAGCAAAAAGGAGAAAGAGGGGGAGGGGAGGAGGCATTGAACGAGGTTGACCAGTGAGCTTGAAAACATTAGGTCATCCATGAAAGCTCATTAACCACGATGAGTAACATCAACGGCCCTAAGGTTAAAGAGATGGCCTCACTGAGTAGCGTTTCTCCCTTCTCAACGCTAGTGGCGTTAGATGGCCATATCTAATAGTGAAGGCGATGGATAAGGAGGAGAGGAGAACAAAAAGAGGAAAAGAGGCCGTATAAACGGCAAATTTTTGTGAACTGGGGGAGAGGAAAACGAGAGGCAATTGGCAAATAATGTAATTTGCAAGGAGATGAGATTTGTGATTAGGAACCTGATTTATGTTGATGATCCTCGCCGGCAACGGCGCCAGAAATTCCTTTTGATATCTGCTAGAACTACATCGGTATTTCCCCAAAGAGGAAGGGATGATGCAGCACAACAACGGTAGGTATTTTCCTCGGTGATGAGACCAAGTTTATCGAACAAGTAGGAGAACCATGCAACACAATGTAAACAACCCCTGCACACAAATAACAAATACTCGCAACCCGACGTGTTAAAGGGGTTGTCAATCCCTTTCGGGCAACGGCGCCAGAAATTGGCATGGAGACGGGATAAAGTTGTAATATATTGGATAAAAAGATCGCAAATAAAATAAAGTGCAGCAAGATATTTTTGTATTTTTGGTTTAATAGAATTGAAAATAAAGGCAAAGGAAAATAGATCGCAAAGATAAATATGATAAAGAAGAGACCCGGGGGCCGTAGGTTTCACTAGTGGCTTCTCTCGGAAAAAGTAGCAAACGGTGGGAAAACAATTACTGTTGGGCAATTGATAGAACTTCAAATAATCATGACGATATCCAGGTAATGATCATTATATAGGCATCACATCCAAGATTAGTAGACCGGCTCCTGCCTGCATCTACTACTATTACTCCACACATCGACCGCTATCCAGCATGCATCTAGTGTATTAAGTTCATGGAAAAACGGAGTAATGCAGTACGAATGATGACATGATGTAGGCAAGATCTATTAATGTAGAAATAGACACCATCTTGTTATGAAGGAAATATGCCCTAGAAGCAATAATAAAGTTGTTATTTATATTTCCTTATATCATGATAAATGTTTATTATTCATGCTAGAATTGTATTAACCGGAAACTTAGTACATGTGTGAATACATAGACAATATATGGTGTCCCTAGTATGCCTCTACTTGACTAGCTAGTTAATCAAAGATGGTTAAGTTTCCTAACCATAGACATGTGTTGTCATTTGATGAACGGGATCACATCATTAGGAGAATGATGTGATGGACAAGACCCATCCGTTAACTTAGCATTATGAACGTTACAGTTTGATTGCTACTGCTTTCTTCATGACTTATACATGTTCCTCAGACTATGAGATCATGCAACTCCCGAATACCAGAGGAACACCTTGTGTGCTATCAAATGTCACAACGTAACTGGGTGATTATAAATATGCTCTACAGGTGTATCCGAAGGTGTTTGTTGGGTTGGCATAGATCGAGATCAGGATTTGTCACTCCGTGTATCGGAGAGGTATCTCTGGGCCCTCTCGATAATGCTCATCACTATAAGCCTTGCAAGCAATGTGACTAATGAGTTAGTTGCAGGATGAAGCATTACGGAACGAGTAAAGGGACTTGCCGGTAACGAGATTGAACTAGGTATGATGATACCGACGATCGAATCTCGGGCAAGTAACATACCAATGACAAAGGGAACAACATATGTTGTTATGCGGTTTGACCGATAAAGATCTTCATAGAATATGTACGAGCCAATATGAGCATCGAAGTTACGCTATTGGTTATTGATCGGAGATGTGTCTCGATCAAGTCTACATAGTTCTCGAACCCGTAGGGTCCGCACGCTTAACGTTCGATGATGATTTGTATTATGAGTTATGTGTTTTTGATGACCGAAGTTTGTTCGGAGTCCCGGTTGAGATCACGGACATGACGAGGAGTCTCGAAATGGTCGATACATAAAGATTGATATATTGGAAGGCGTTAGGACACCGGAAAGGTTTCAGAAAGTTTCGGGAATTTTTCGGAGTACCTGGAGGTTACCGGAACTCCCCGGGTGATTAATGGACCTTCATGGGCCTTAGTGGAAGAGAGCAGGCAGCGGCCAGGTGGAGGCGCGCACCCTCCCTAGCCCAAACCAAATTGGAGTAGTGGAGAGGGCGCCCCCCCCTTTCCTCTTTCTCCTCCACCTCTTTCCCTCTCTCCCCCTCTTGGAAAAGGAAGGGGACTCCAACTAGGATTGGGAATCCTAGTTGGACTCCCCCTATAGGCGCGCCCCTCCTAGGCCGGCCTCCTCCACCTCCCTCGTTTATATACGGGGGCAACGGGGCACCCCAAAGAACAACAGTTATTCTCTTAGTGTGTTCAGTGACCCCCTCCATAGTTTAACACCCCAGTCATACCGTCGTAGTGCTTAGGCAAAGCCCTGCGCCGGTAACATCATCAACACCATCACCACGCTATTGTGCTGATGGAACTCTCCCTCATCCTCAACTTGATCAATAGCTCGAGGGACGTCATCGTGCTGAAGGTGTGCTGAACACGAAGGTGCTATACGTTCGGTACTTGGATCGGTTGGATCATGAAGACGTTCGACTACATCAACCGCATTACTAAACGCTTCCGCTTTCGGTCTACGAGGGTACGTGGACACACTCTCCCATCTCGTTGCTATGCATATCCTAGATAGATCTTGCATGATTGTAGGAATTTTTTTCAATTATTATGTTCCCCAACATGTTATCCTTAATAGCAACGATACATACGTGTCATTTCCCCTTCTGTCACTGGGATCAAGCATCGTAAGACCGAACCCATCACAAAGCACCTCTTCCCATTGCAAAATAAATAGATCAAGTTGGCCAAACAAAACCCAAATATCAAAGAAGAAATACAAGGCTATAATCAATCATGCATATAAGAGATCAAAGAAGACTCAAATAACTTTCATGGATAAAAACATAGATCTGATCATAAACTCAAAGTTCATCGAATCCCAACAAACACATCGCAAAAAGACTTACATCATATGGATCTCCAAGAGACCATTGTATTGAGAATGAAGACAGAGAGAGGAAGCCATCTAGCTACTAACTACGGACCCGTAGGTCTACAAAGAACTACTCATGCATCATCGGAGAGGCACCAATGAACATGATGAACCCCTCCGTGATGGTGTCTAGATTGGATCTGGTGTTTTTGGAACTTGCGGTGGCTGGAATTGATTTTCATCGACTCTCATAGGGTTTCTAGAATATTGGGGTATTTATAGAGCAAATAGGCGGTGCGGGAGGCCACCGAGGTGGGCACAACCCACCTGGGCACGCTTGGAGGACCAGGCGCACCCCGGTGGGTTGTGCTCCCCTCGGAGCACCCCTCAGGTACTTTCTTGGCCCTACGGTGTCTTCTGGTCCAGAAAAAATCCACAAAAAGTTTCGCTGCGTCTGGACTCCGTTTGGTATTGATTTTCTGCGATGTAAAAAATAAGCAGAAAACAGCAAGTGGCACTGGGCACTATGTCAATAGGTTAGACACAAAAAATGATATAAAATGACTATAAAATGATTGTAAAACATCCAAGAATGATAATATAACAGCATGGAACAATCAAAAATTATAGATACGTTGGATACGTATCATTCACCATCATCCACAGGAGCTAGCCTGATGTCAGATATATTATCCTATACATCAACGGGCTTCTCTTTGACGACATACAACGTGATGGAGGATGAGGGCCCCGGCAACGTGCGGCGGTGTGGTGTGCCGACCAAGCAAGAGTGGCGGCGACTTGTTGATACGTCTCAACGTATCTATAATTTTTGATTGTTCCATGCTATTATATTACCCCTTTTGGATGTTTATGGGCTTTATTTTACACAATTATATCATTTTTGGGACTAACCTACTAACTGGAGGCCCAGCCCTTATTGCTGGTTTTTTGCCTATTTCAGTATTTCAAAGAAGAGGAATATCAAACGGAGTCCAAACGGAATGAAACCTTCGGGAGCGTGATTTTTGGAACGAACGTGATCCGCAGAACTTGGAGTGCAAGTCAAGAAGCTTGCGAGGCGGCCGGGAGACAGGAGGGCACGCCCACCCCCTTTGGGCGCGCCCCTATCTCCTCGGCCCCACAGGCGGCCACCGACATACTTCTTCCTCCTATATATACCTACGTACCCTGAAAACATCCAGGGAGCCAACGAAACACAATTTCCACCACCGTAACCTTCTATATCTGCGAGATCCCATCTTGGAGCCTTCGTCGGCGCTCCGCCGGAGGGGGAATCGACCACGGAGGGCTTCTACATCAACACCATAGCCCCTCCGATGAGTTGTGAGTAGTTTACCATAGACCTTCGGGTCCATAGTTATTAGCTAGATGGCTTCTTCTCTCTTTTTGGATCTCAATACAATGTTCTCTCCCTCTCTTGTGGAGATCTATTCGATGTAACTCTTTTTGCGGTGTGTTTGTCAAGATCCGATGAATTGTGGGTTTATGATCAAGTTTATCTATGAGAAATATTTGAATTTCCTCTGAATTCTTTTATGTATGATTGAGTTATCTTTGCAAGTCTCTTCGAATTATCAATTTGGTTTGGCCTACTAGATTGATCTTTCTTGCCATGGGAGAAGTGCTTAGCTTTGGGTTCAATCTTGCGGTGTCCTTTCCCAGTGACAGCAGGGGTAGCAAGGCACGTATTGTATTGTTGCCATGGAGGATAAAAAGATGGGGTTTATATCATATTGCTTGCGTTTATCCCTCTACATCATGTCATCTTTCTTAATGCGTTACTCTGTTCTTTATGAACTTAATACTCTAGATGCAGGCAGGAGTCGGTCGATGTGTGGAGTAATAGTAGTAAATGCAGGTAGGAGTCGGTCTACTTGTTGCGGACGTGATGCCTATATACATGATCATGCCTAGATAATCTCATAATTATTCGCTTTTCTATCAATTGCTCGACAGTAATTTGTTCACCCACCGTAATACTTATGCTATCTTGAGAGAAGGCTCTAGTGAAACCTATGGCCCCCGGGTCTATCTTTTATCATATAAGCTTTCAATCTACTTTTATTTGCATCTTTACTTTTTGCATCTATATTATAAAATACCAAAAATATATTTATCTTATCATACTATCTCTATCAGGTCTCACTTTCGCAAGTGGCTGTGAAGGGATTGACAACCCCTTTATTGCGTTGGTTGCGAGTTCTTTGTTTGTTTGTGTAGGTGTGTGGGACTTTTGAGGAGCCTCCTACTGGATTGATACCTTGGTTCTCAAAAACTGAGGGAAATACTTACGCTACTTTGCTGCATCACCCTTTCCTCTTCAAGGAAAACCAACGCATGCTCAAGATGTAGCAAGAAGGATTTCTGGCGCCGTTGCCGGGGAGGTCTTCGCTCAAGTCAAGACATACCAAGTACCCATCACAAACTCGCATTTACATTATTTGCCATTTGTCTCTCATTTTCCTCTCCCCCACTTCACCCTTGTTGTTTTATTTGCCCTCTCTTTCCCAATCTTCTCTCTCTCTCTCTCTTTCGCTTGCCTTTTTCTGTTTGCTTGTGTGCCTGTTTGTCCTTATGGCTTTGCCTAAGAGTACCTACCACCTTCTTAGAAGGTTGGAAGAGATTGAATCAAATATTAGAGCTTTATGAATTTGCAATTTGAGCATAATAATTTCTTCAGAAAAGAGCTTAAGGAACAAAAAGGTTTTTTGGGGGGGTTTATGAACAAAGAGATTGATGATATGTCTAAGGAATTTTATGGTGTGAACTCTCAAATTACCCGGCTTGAAAATGCTTTAGCCAAAATTTCTGATAAGCAAGCTACCTTAGTCAATAAGATGGCTGCCAAACCAGAAAAGTTAAATGAAAATAATGATGAAGATCTTAAAGTTATTGATGTGTCTCCTATTAGATCTTTGTTTGGCAATATGAATCTTGATAATAATGGGACTGGAGATGAGTCAACTTTAGTTAGAAGGCGTCCCAAGAATTCAGAGTTTTTAGATCTTGATGCTAAATTTGGTAAAAGTGGGATTGGAGAGGTCATGACTTTAAATAGTATTGAACCCACTATCTCGGATTTCAATGAATTTGATTATGATAATTGTTCTTTAGAAGGTTGTATTTCCTTGTTGCAATCCGTTGTTAATTCTCCTCACGCGTATAGTCAAAATAAAGCTTTTACCAAACATATCGTTGATGCCTTGATGCAATCTTATGACGAAAAACTTAGTTTGGAAGTTTCTATACCTAGAAAACTTAATGATGAGTGGGAACCTACTATAAAGATTAGAATTAAAGATCATGAGTGTTTTGCTTTGTTTGATTTGGGTGCTAGTGTTTCCACGATTCCGAAAACTTTATGTGATATTCTAGGTTTCCATGATCTTGACGATTGCTCTTTAAATTTGCACCTTGCGGATTCGACCATTAAAAAGCCAATGGGAAGGATCAATGATGTTCTCATTTTTGCAAATAGAAATTTTGTGCCCGTAGATTTTATCGTTCTTGATATAGATTGCAATCTTTCCTGCCCTACTATTCTTGGTAGACCTTTCCTTAGAACGATTGGTGCGATTATTGATATGAAGGAAGGGAATATTAGATTCCAATTTCCATTAAAGAAAGGAATGGAGCACTTTCCAAAAAAGAAAGTCAAATTACCTTATGAATCTATCGTGCGAGCTACTTATGAATTGAGTGCCAAAGATGGCACTACTTAGATCTATCTTCGCTTTTATGCCTAGCTAGGGGCGTTAAACGATAGCGCTAGTTGGGAGGCAACCCAATTTTATTTGTGTTTTTTGTTTTTGTTCATGTTTAGTAATAAATTTTGCATCTACCTTTTGTTTAGATGTGTTTTTATCTTTTAATTAGTGTTTGTGCCAAGTAGAACCTATAGGATAACCTATAATGATAGTTGATTTGATTCTGCTGAAAAACAGAAACTTTGCACGCACGAAATTAGTTTTGTTAAATCACAAAGACATTATTTTGCGTTGATTCTTTTTGCTTCTGATCAATAGACAAATTGTCCAGGACTTCCTATTTTGGTAGGATTTTTAGTGTTCCAGAAGTTTGCGTTAGTTACAGATTGTTACAGACTGTTCTGTTTTTGACAGATTCTGTTTTTCGTGTGTTGTTTGCTTATTTTGATGCATCTATGGCTAGTAAAATAGTTTATAAACCATAGAGAAGTTGGAATAAAGTAGGTTTAAGACCAAAATAAATAAATAATGAGTTCATTACAGTACCTTATGTGGTGATTTTGTTTTCTTTCACTAACGGAGCTTATAAGATTTCCTGTTGAGTTTTGTGTTGTGAAGTTTTCAAATTTTGGGTAAAGCTTTGATGGACTATGGAATAAGGAGTGGCAAGAGCCTAAGCTTGGGGATGCCCATGGCACCCCAAGATATTCAAGAATAGCCAAAAGCCTAAGCTTGGGGATGCCCCGGGAAGGCATCCCCTCTTTCGTCTTCGTTCATTGGTAACTTTACTTGGAGCTATATTTTTATTCGCCACATGATATGTGTTTTGCTTGGAGCGTCACGTATTATATTAGTCTTTGATTTTTATTTTACCACAATTATCCTTGCTGTACACACCTTTTGGGAGAATCCCACTTGATTATAATTTGCTAGAATACTCTATGTGCTTCACTTATATCTTTTGAGCTTGATAGTTTTTGCTCTAGTGCTTCACTTATATCTTTTAGAGCATGGCGGTGGCTTAATTTTGAGGAAATTGCTAGTCTCTCATGCTTCACTTATACTTTTTTGAGAGTCTTTTAGAACAGCATGGTATTTTCTATGGTTACAAATTTGGTCCTAGAATGATGAGCATCCAAGTTGGGTATAATAAAAACTATCATAGGAAGTGAATTGGATGCTATGATCAATTTGATGCTTGATAATTGTTTTGAGATATAAAGGTAGTAATGTTAGGGTCATGCTATTGGGTAATTATGAAATTGAGAAATACTTGTGTTGAAGTTGGCAAGTCCCGTAGCATGCACGTATGGTAAAAGTTGTGTGACAAATTTGTTGCATGAGGTGCTCTTTTGATTGTCTTCCTTATGAGTGGAGGTCGGGATCACGCGATGGTTAACTCCTACCAACCTTTCCCCTAGGAGCATGCGTAGTAGTACTTTGCTTCGAGGGCAAGTAGACTTTTGCAATAAGTATATGAGTTCTTTATGACTAATGTGAGTCCATGGATATACGCACACTCATCCTTCCACTTTGCTAGCCTCTATTATACCGCGCAACTTTCGCCGGTATCATGCACCCATTATTTACCTTCCACAAAACAACCACCATACCTACCTATTATGGCATTTCCATAGCCATTCCGAGATATATTTCCATGCAACTTTCCACCGTTCCATTTATTATGACACACTTCATCATTGTCATATTGATCTTTGCATGATCATGGAGTTGACATCATATTTGTGGCAAGGCCACCTTCATAATTTTCATACATGTCGCTCTTGATTCATTGCATATCTCGGTACACCGCCGTAGGCATTCATATAGAGTCATATCTTGTTCTAGCTTTGAGTTGTAATTCTTGAGTTGTAAATCAATAAAAGTGTGATGATCTTCATTATTAGAGCATTGTCTCAGTGAGGAAAGGATGATGAAGACTATGATTCCCCCACAAGTCGGGATGAGACTTTGGACTTTACAAAAAGAAAAAAAGAAAAGGCCAAAAAGGAAAAAAATAAAGGCCAAAGAAAAAAGGAAAAAAAAGAAGAAAGAAATAAAAAAATGAGAGAAAAAGAGAGAAGGGACAATGCTAATATCTCTTTTTCCACACTTGTGCTTCAAAGTAGCACCATGATCTTTATGATAGAGAGTCTCCAATGTTGTCACTTTCTTATACTAAGTGGGAGTTTTTCATTATAGAACTTGGCTTGTATATTCCAATGATGGGCTTCCTTAAAATGCCCTAGGTCTTTGTGATAAAGCGAGTTGGATGCACACCCACTTAGTTTCTTTTGTTGAGCTTTCATATATTTATAGCTCTAGTGCATCCATTGCATGGAAATCCCTACTCACTCACATTGATATCTATTGACGGGCATCTCCATAGCCCGTTGATACGCCTAGTTGATGTGAGACTATCTTCTCCCTTTTTGTCCTCACAACCACCACCTCATACCACCATAGTGTTATGTCCATGGCTTGCGCTCATGTATTGCGTAAGAGTTGAAAAAGCTGAAGCGCGTTAACAAGTATGAACCAATTGCTTGGCTGAAACCGGGGTTATGCATGATGGGAGAATTTTGTGTAATGAAAATGAAGCATGGCCTAACTATATGATTTTGTAGGGATAAGCTTTCTTTGGCTATGCTATTTTGATAGGAGATGATTATTTGTTAGTATGCTTCGAAGCATTATTATGTTTATGTTTTATAGGCTTTTATCTTGAATCATTTGGATCTGAACATTCATGCCACAATAAAGAAAATTACATTGAGAATTATGCTAGGTAGCATTCCACATCAAAAATTCTGTTTTTATCATTTACCTACTCGAGGATGAGCAGGAATTAAGCTTGGGGATGCTTGATACGCCTCCAACGTATCTATAATTTTTGATTGTTCCATGCTATTATTGTTGGGGAACGTAGCAATAATTCAAAATTTTCTATGCATCACCAAGATCAATCTATGGAGATTCTAGCAACAAGAGAGGGAGAGGATGAGTGTATCTTCATACCCTTGAAAATCGCGATGCGGAAGCGTTACAAGAATGCGGTTGGTGGAGTCGTACACGCAGCGATTCAGATCGTGGTCGATTCTGATCTAAGCGTCGAACGGACGGCGCCTCCGCGTTCAACACACGTACAGCTCGGGGATGTCTCCTCCTTCTTGATCCAGCAAGGGGAGAGAAGTTGATGGAAAACTCCAGCAGCACGACGGCGTGGTGGCGATGGAGCTCATGATTCTCCAGCAGGGCTTCGCCAAGCACTATGGAGGAGGAGGTGTAGGAGGAGGGAGGGCTGCACCAGGGAAGAGGTGTGGCTGACCTCCCATCCCTCCACTATATATAGGGGCAAGGGGAGAGGGGGAGGCACCCTATGGTTTCCCTAGGGGGGGCGGTGTCGTGGTTCTAAGTCTGACAGTAGAGTGGGGGTAGGTAAGGAGAGGCAAGGTCCTAGCTATGGAGAAGTTGTGAACACAAGCGATGTACAAGTTCAGGCCCTTCTCGGAAGAAGTAAAAGCCCTACGTCTCGGAGCCCTGAGGCGGTCGAGTGGATTATGAGTGTCGGTATTACAAGAGTGCGAACCCCTCTATCTGTGGAGGGGGGCGGCTTATATAGAGTGCGCCAGGACCCCAGCCAGCCCACATAATGGAGAGGTTAAAGTACATTAAGCCTGGGGCGTTACTGGTAACGCCCCTCATAAGGTGCCTTAACTATCATTAAGTCTATTCAATTACAGGCCGTTGCGTTGCAGAGTGTCTTCTGACCTTCTGGTGGTCGAGTGAGACTTCATGGTCGAGTGAGTCTTCCATGGTCGAGTCCTTCCAGTCAGTCGAGTGGGTTCCTCTTTGGTCGACTGGAAGATGATCTCTTCTAAGAGTGCCCCTGGGTAGGACATTTAGGTCAGGCCTATGACCCTACCCTAGGTACATGAATCCATCATTAGCCCCCGAATGGATTGAGGCTTGAGTGAAGGAGGAGTTGACGTTGTTTCCAATTGTCTTTTGCATACTGGCCATGTGTTGTTCTGGATCAAGATCTTCTCTGTTGATAAGAAGCAACTTTTCTTCAGTCGACTAGATCCATTCTTGTTCTCTAGTCGAGTGATATTTTATACTTCGTTGTTCCTGAACGACGGATCGCAAGGAACTTAGCACTTGGCAAGTCAATCCGCAGCTTGCAGATTCTGCGGGATACGAAATTTGGGGAAGCGCGCGAAGCGGAACGGACCGCGGCGCTCGGATGGGACATGACAGGGACGCCTCGATCTTCGCGCCGCTTTTTCCGCCACGTATCGTGCAGTGCAACTGTTTCAGGATATGATTGGATTGCTCGGGTCCACATGTCATCCACTCGGAAGGGATGTTATAAATGCAACTTGTGAGGGTTTCGCACAAGACCTGTTCTTCCTCCTCTGCTCTCTCGTCCCGCCCACCGCAATCGCTGCCGCTCTCTATTCCCTCTCTCGCGCACTCCGCCGCGGCTATGGGCAAAGAGATTTACGGCGGCGCTGAGCGCGTGAAGAAGGCGTCGGCGGCGGAGAAGGCGCGGCGGCGAGAAGGTGAAGGGAGATCCACCACCGCAGCGGTTCCTCGTCAAGATCTCGTTTGCGAAGGGCTGGGTCGAGGAGATTGGATCCATCGACCATCGAGGAGAAGGATCTCCTCGATATGGCCAACGATGGGCTGATCCCCACGGCGCCGCAAGGCTTCCGGCAAAAGAGTGGCAACCCCACCGGAGGAGGGTGAGTGTGTGCTCTGGCCACCCATGTTGATCGAGGATTTTCCCTGCCGCCGAGTGTTTTCTTTCGTGGCTTTCTGAATTTCTTTGGGGCCCAGCTCCACTATTTTACTCCAAACTCCATCGCGTATCTTGCTGCATTTGTGTCTATGTGTGAAAACTTCCTGGGCTGTCGACCGCACTGGGGTTTGTTCAAGTATATCTTCACATGTCGCTCCCGGTGTGAAGAAAGCAAATCTGGTGACGAGAAGACCCAAGTAGTTCGGATGTGCGGGGCCTAGGGATCCAATTGAGGAATAAGAGCACCTTCCCAGCTATGTCTTTTCCCGAGTCGGTCGGGGGCTGGCAATCGACCTGGTTCTCTTCGCTGTAATGAGTCGACGCCGGAGACGATCAGTGGTCTTCCTCCATTCACCATGAGTCGAGTGAATGCACCCTCCTCCTGAAGGTGGTTCCAGAGGAGAGGGCTGATGTGAAGATGTTGATGGATCGCGTGGTACAGCTGGTTCGGGACGGTGTGGATGGCATGGACCTCTTGGAGGTTTTTCTTCGAGGCGAATCCAGCCTCTTGATTCGAACCCACCGCATGTGGCTGTATCATGAACCAAGACGAGACTCGCGTCAACCGGAGGCAATCGACGCGCCATGGTGGAAAGGTGGATGGCGCGATCACTCGAACAAGGACAACCTCGCGGATCCCGGAGGATTTCTCCACTTGACCATAACAGCGTTCCAGACAAGGTACATTTGCTCTGCTTTCCATTGTATATCTGTCGAATGTGTTTCTGTGATTTGGTCGATTGAACTATGCTTTGATATTTCCAGGCCCTTACCGAGCTATACTCAATGCCCAATGGCGCTCAGACTCCGACTGAGGAGGGGGAAGCCAGCGGGGGCGAGAGCCAGGAAGAGTGGGATTCAGACACTGCTGAGGATGACGACGACGACGATGATGATGACGAGGATGAAGAAGAGGAGGAAGAGGAGGAGGTGGCACCACCGCGCTCGGAAAGGCGGTCAAAACTTGTGCACGACCCTTCGACTGAACGCGGTAAGGGAGTTGCGATCGCCTCATGATCGACCAAACGCCCTCGGACCGCTTCTCCGGTGCCGACTGAGAAGGCACCGAAGCAGTCGAAGGTAGCTTCGTCGAGGCCAACCAAGCCTTTGCCAAAAATGAAGGTGTCCATCCCCACCATATCGGGGTAAACAAATCACTTAAGTCTTCTTGTTCGTACAAATTCAGTCTCTGGTCGATACTTGAATCGGTCAACTGACTCTTTGGAACTTCCGTGCTGCGACTTCCGAAACCTCAGGCAAGGCCGAGGACCATGAGATTGAGGACGCGGCAACCTCAAATCCCGGTACTGCATCTTTAATTCTGTTTTTAGTCGATGACTCATAGTTTCGACTTTGACTCTTTTACAAGCTCCAACCAATGACATTATCACCCTTCCCGACGATGATGATGAGGATGAGGAACCATTGAGGTATAGGAGGAGCAGGAAGGCATCTACTGGCAAAGCAGCCCAAGATGTGACGGCGCCCGAGACTGTTGCGACGGAAGGGGAGGCCAGCACTCGACATACCGTGTCCTTCGCGGTGCCGTTGACGAGTGCTCGACCCACTTCGTCGAGTGCTGGGCAGCCTTCGCTCTTCGCCACGCACCACGTCCCGGAGGACCAAGCTAGTGCTGCTAAGGAGGCGATCCGTCAAGCAGGAATCATGATGGAGCAGGTGAAGATCGTTCGGGATGCGAGCCAAGCGACTTCTGACGCCACTCGCCCTTCAAAGCAATGTTGGTCGATCGACCACCGCTGCTCATTAGGATATGCTATCAAAACTTTTCTTTCTCGAATTCATAGCGCCACCCACTAGGTGTGTTGGTAAAAACTCCATATTAGCGGGCACGCTGAGTGCACCGGCGGGTGTAGTCCCCAAGGCTAAGGTCGATCACTGGCGATCGGTCTTAGGCTTTATAAGTAAATATTGATCATCACTCGAATGAAACGAATGGGTTTACGAAACCGGTGGGGGCACGCTGAGTGCACCCAGGTGTAATCCCCGAGCGTGGTCGATCACGGCGATTGATTACGATCTGAAGAATTTTGGTCGATCGGTCGACTCTTTTTTTTGGTCGATCGGGTCGACTCATGTGAATGAGACCAGGGGGCACGCTGAGTGCACCCACTAGGTGTAGTCCCGAGACTACGGTCGAATGCTTGCATTCGATCGTAGTCTTAGAAACGCATCATTTTTCTCTATTCACTCGAAGCGAATCATCTTTGACATTTTGTCGATTGATTCTTCATAGAAATCCTGTGATCTTGCGGCGCTATATCTTTGGCTGGAGCGAAGCATATTCAGCTCGAGTTGGACTTGAAGCTAGTGCAGGAGAATCGACGAAGGCAAAGGAGGAGACCAAAGGTATGTTTGGTGAGACTTGACGACTCCTTTCTCCCCTCATTTGCTTCAAACCCGACTTTGCTGTAATTTATAGGCAAGGTGAAGGAGGCCCGGAGGAAGAAGGAGCTTGAGCTGTGCGAGAAGATCAAGCTTGCCGACAACTAGCCTCACCACCAAGCTCGAACAGACAACACCAATCAAGGCTGCTCGCCATTGCCACCAAGGATGTTGCTCGATTGAAAGTCGACAAGACCACTCGATCGAGAGGATCAACCAGTTGACCGGAAGAAGAATGACTGGAAGGCTTCTTGGGTGGTCTTGCTAAAAATTGTTCCTTATGCTCAAGGTAGTCTTCTTCACTCGACCAATTCTTCCAACCGTTATGTTCCCATTCGACTATTTTCTTGATTCGGGTTTTGTCTTTGCGAGTTACTGTCGCAACTTTGAAGAAGAAACCACCACCGAGACGAACCTTGACCTGTCAATTCTCCGGTGAATGATGAAGTTGCCATGAACGTCTTCCGACTGGAGTCCCGTGTTGCCGCTGTCGTGGATTACCTCGCGAGGCTGAAGGTTGCTACGTCTCGCATCGACTCGACGCTCTGGCCCGGGGCGACACTCCGAAATGACCTCGAGTCGTTGATGGCCCGACGTCCCTGACCGAGTGCAAGAGTGGAAGAAGTCCTCGGCTCGGTGTGGCGCAGATGTCGCCCTGTGTCTGGCGCGAGTCCATTGCAAGGATGCCCGAGAAGATAAGCTGGCGGCTCTCCGAGTGGCCAACACCAAGAAACACGACTTCAGGTCCTTTATGGAGACTTTCATCGCTGCTGCTACACGGATCGCAGATGGGATTGACCTCGACGAGTTCGTTGCTCCTTCCAGCCCTCCACAGGAGGGGTAAAAAACTTTCCTTGAGTCTTACACTTTAAATTTGCCTCGGTATGCCGAGTGGAATTGTAACCGATAAAACCTTAACAGGCTTAGTGCCTGAGCACTCTCGGTTCTTTTAGGTATCGACCTAAATTTGGATTGGATGTTTGGATATGATTGCTTTTGGCTTGAATTGCCCTTTGCAGGTTAACAGCAAGATGCCCACTGCAGTCGACTTATTCCTTAGGCGAGCACTGGGCTGCAGCTAAGCCTCCGAGTGAGAGGTTTGCTCTTCACTCGGTAGGATTTCTTATACCTTAGGCGAGCACTGGGCTGCAGCTAAGCCTCCGAGTGAGAGGTTTGCTCTTCACTCGGTAGGATTTCTTATACCTTAGGCGAGCGCTGGGCTGCAGCTAAGCCCCCGAGTGAGAGGTTTGCTCTTCACTCGGTAGGATTTCTTATACCTTAGGCGCAGCACTGGCTGCAGCTAAGCCCCAGTGAGAGGTTTGCTCTTCACTCGGTAGGATTTCTTATACCTTAGGCGAGCACTGGCTGCAGCTAAGCCCCGAGTGAGAGGTTTGCTCTTCACTCGGTAGGATTTCCGTTGTATTTGTGGCGGCTCGGAGGAGAGGGTCGCATCGACCTGCACCTCGTCTTCCTTGCTGACGCACATCATACTTATGGTGTAGCTCGGAGGAGAGGGTCGCAATCGACCTGCACCTCGCCCTCCTTATGGGCACACACGCTACTTATGGTGTAGCTCGGAGGAGAGGGTCGCATCGACCTGCACCTCGCCCTCCTTATGCGAGCGTACATCGTACTTAGGCGAGTACTTGGACTGCAGCTAAGCCTCCGAGTGGAAGTCTGGCTTACCACTCGGTAGGATTTTTAATAACTTAGGTGAGCACTGGGCTGCAGCTAAGACCCGAGTGGAAGTCTGGCTTACCACTCGGTAGGATTTCTTATATCTTAGGCGAGTACTGGACTGCAGCTAAGCCTCCGAGTGGAAGTCGGCTTGCCACTCGGTGGGATTTTTGAAACTTAGGCGAGTCTTGGATCAGCAGCTAAGCCTCCGAGTGGAAGTCCGCTTACCACTCGGCAGGATTTTTGGTTACTTAGGCGAAACGGATTCGGCGGCTAAGCCTCCGAGTGGAAGTCCGCTTACCACTCGGTAGGATTTGTACAAACTTAGGCGAAACGGATTCGCGACTAAGCCACCCACTGGGGGAAAATTTTACTGGACAAAAATAAAAAGTGACAAAAATTATGAAGGAATTATGACACTATTATTTCGAAGCCCATGAACTACAGAAGTATTTTATTACAACTCTTCCGAGTGAAAAACTTTAAGTGTAAAACGGGCGGAGCAGATCCGCATTCCAAGCTCGGGGCTCTTCGATATTGTGTTCGACGTTGTAGAGACGATATGCCCCGTTGTGGAGAACCTTTGTGACGATGAAGGGCCCTTCCCAGGAGGGAGCGAGCTTATGTTGTTTCTGCTGATCCACTCGAAGGACCAGATCCCCTTCCTGGAAGGCTCGACCTCTCACATTTCTGGCGTAAAGGCAATGCAAGCCTTGCTGGTAGATGGTCGAGCGGATCAGAGCCATCTCCCTTTCCTCTTCTAGGAGGTCGACTGCATCTTGACGCGCTTGCTCAGCTTCTGCTTCATTGTAAAGTTCAATTCGGGGAGCATTGTGAAGGAGATCACTCGGTAGGACTGCTTCTGCTCCATAGACCAGGAAGAAGGGAGTTCTTCCGGTCGACCGATTAGGTGTGGTTCGCAAACCCCAAAGCACTGAAGGGAGTTCGTCGACCCAAGCTCCAGCCGCATGCTTGAGATCTCGCATCAGTCGGGGCTTCAAACCCTTGAGGATTAATCCGTTGGCTCGCTCGCCTGTCCATTCGATTGTGGATGGGCGATCAAGCGTAGTCGACTCGTGTGCCTTGGGCGTTGCGAAATCCTTGAATTCTTCGAGTCAAAATTCGACCCATTATCCGTGATAATGCTTGTGCGGGACCCCATATCTGAACGTCGGCTCTCGATGAAGGAAACAGCGATGCCGCATCAAGACTTTTGATTGGTTTAGCTTCAATCCACTTGGTGAACTTGTCGATCGCTACCAAGACATGCGTGAAACCGCTCCGACCTGTTCGCAAGGGACCGACCATGTCCAACCCCCATACCGCGAAAGGCCGACGAGTGGAATGGTCTTCGGGCTGACGCAGCTTGTGTGACATATTGGAGTAGAACCGCATCCTTCGCACTTGTCCACTATTTCTTTCGCCATCTCATTTGCCCTTGGCGATAAAATCCGGCTCGGTATGCTTTGGCTACAATGGTCCGAGAGGACGATGGTGACCACAGTCCCAGTGGATGTCATTGAGTATGACTCGACCTTCTTCCGGTGTTATGCATTTTTGTCCGACTCCGTCGGCTTTCTCTACAACGCCCTTTGATAACGGTAAAGGCTTTGGATCGACGGACGATCTGCCGAGCCTCTTCCTCATCCTCTGGGAGTTCCTTTCTCAGAATATATGCGATGTATGGAATTGTCCAATCGGGAGTGACTACTAAAACTTCCATGACCAAGTCGACCACTGCCGGGACCTCAACCTCAGTCGGGTCCGTGGCACTCTTGGGCTGTGGAGCTTCCTCTGTGAAGGGATCTTCTTTAACTGACGGAGTGCGTATATGCTCCAAAAATACACCACTCGGAATGGCTTCATTTTTGGAGCCTATCTTCGCCAGATCATCTGCTGCTTGATTTTTCAGTCGGGGGATGTGATGGAGTTCCAACCCCTCGAACTTCTTTTCCAGCTTCCTCCTTTGCATTGCAAGATCCGATCATAGCTGGGCTTCTCACGCCCCACTCTTCATCACTTGATTGACCACTAGATCTGAGTCGCCATAGACCATCGGGCGACGGACGCCGAGTGAGATGGCCATGCGCAATCCATATAAGAGGGCCTCGTACTCTGCCTCATTGTTGGAGGAATCAAAGTGAATCGAGCACATACCTAAGCTTATCTCCTCTGGGGAAACCAGAACAACCTGAAACAGAACCATTCAGCATCTTGGAGCCGTCAAAGAACATGGTCCAATGCTCCGAGTGAACTTCATCGGTCATGTTGTTGTTCAATCCACTCGGCAAGGAAATCCGCTATAGCCTGGGACTTAATGGCTTTCTTTGCCTCGAATTTGATATCAAGGGGAAGAAGTTCAATCGCCCATTTCGCCACTCGACCGGTTGCGTCTCTGTTGTGCAAGATCTCTGACAAAGGAGCGTCACTGACGACTGTGATAGAATGATCAGAGAAATAATGAGCAACCTTCTTTGTGGTCATGTATATACCATACACAAGCTTTTGATAATGAGGATATCTCTGCTTGGATGGAGTCAAGACTTCAGACAAATAATACACCGGGCGCTGAACTTTGAAGGCCTTTCCTTCCTCTTCCCGCTCGACCGTAAGCACAGTACTGACAACTTGTCCAGTGGCTGCAATGTAAAGCAACAGAGGCTCTTTGCTGATTGGAGCAGCAAGCACCGGCTGGGTGGAGAGCAGAGCTTTTAGCTCGGCAAACGCTGCATCAGCTTCTGGAGTCCACTCGAATTTGTCAGCCTTCTTCATCAGTCGGTAAAGAGGCAATGCCTTTTCACCGAGTCGTGAGATGAATCGACTTAAAGCGGCCAAGCATCCAGTAAGCTTCTGGACATCGTGCACTCGCACAGTATGCGTTTCATTCGGAGAATAGTGCCGATCTTTTCGTGGTTAGCATCGATCCTCGTTCGAAACGAAAACCGAGTAATTTTCCAGCAGGAACTCGAGCGTGCACTTTGACGGATTGAGCTTGATATCATACCTTCCGAGGTTGGCAAATGTTTGGCGAGGTCGCAAGCAGGTCGGAACCTTTTCGCGACTTAACGACGATATCATCCATATACGCTTCCACATTTCGACTGATTTGGTGAGAAGACACTTCAATCATTCGCATAAATGTGGCTCCGGCATTCTTGAGGCCGAATGGCATGGTGATATAGCGAAGCACCGAATGGAGTGATGAAAGCTGTTTTTATTTCATCGGGCCCATATGAGCGGATCGATGATACCCGAATATGCATCTAGAAAAGACAATCTCTCACATCCCGCGGTCGAGTCAACAATTTGATCTATGCGGGGAGAGGAATGATCCTTCGGCAGGCCCGATTGATGTGCTTAAAATCAATGCACATGCGGAGGAGTTGTCCTTCTTGGGAACCATGACGACATTAGCAAGCCACTCGGAGTGATATATCTCTGGATGAATCCTGCCGCCAACAATCGAGCCACTTCTTCACCAATAGCTTTTCTCTTACGGGCGGCGGACCGCCAAGATGCTCTTTGACTGGTTTTGCTGACTTGTCGACTCGGAGGCGATGCTCAGCCAATTCCACAGGAACACCGCATGTCACCGGCTTCCATGCGAAAATGTCCCATTCTCACGGAGGAACTAGATGAGCGCTTCTTCCTATTTCGGTCGAGTGTTGTGGAGATGTGGGTCGGGCTGCATTGGGATCGGTCGGGTGAATATGGATCGCCGTCTCACCGAACGGTGAAATCAAATGCTCTGTGGCTGGCTTCTTAGATCGTAACAAATCACTCGGATCTGCGTTTTGCTTGTATTCGTCGAATTCGACCATGTCACTTGGGAGTCGGCAATCTTGAGCCCTTCGAAAGCACTCTTCGCCTTCTTCCGATCGCGGTGATGGTGATCACTCCCTTGGGGCCTGGCATTTTCAGTTTGAGGTACACGTAGCATGGTCGAGCCATGAATCGTGCGTGGGCTGGCCTCCCAAAATGGCGTGGTATGCACTCTGAAAATCCACAACCTCAAAGGTCAACTTTTCCTTGCGAAAGTGCTTGGAATCACCAAAAACCACGTCCAAGGCTATTTGGCCGAGTGAGTTGGCCTTCTTCCCTGGTATGACTCCGTGGAAACTCATATTGCTGGTGCTCAGTCGGGACATCGGAATGCCCATCCCTTTCAATGTATCCGCATATAACAAATTCAGCCCACTACCACCATCCATCAACACTTTCGTCAGTCGAGTGCCTTCGACAATTGGATCGACCACCAACGCTTGCCGCCCAGGGGTGGCAATGTGAGTCGGGTGATCAGTTTGGTCGAATGTGATGGGTGTTTGGGACCACTTCACATAACTTGGCTTTACTGGGGCAACCATGTTCACCTCACGGTTAATGACTTTCAGTCGACTTTTGCTTTCCACATCCGCGAAGATCATCAGAGTGGAGTTGACATGCGGATATTCTTCCTCACTATCCTCTTTGTCTCCGGCCTTGTCCGCTCCTTCTCCTTGTCCTTAGACTGTTTTCCTGGCTTCGCTGGATCGAGTCGACATCGGCGAGTGGTGTGCTTCGGGTAAATGATGTTGCCCTCTTCATCTTTCTTCGTGTGAATATGGCATGGCATATCCATCACATCATTGCCTTCTTTATATTTTACTTTCTGAGGATTCCAGGATCCTTTCGGCTTCCCCTTGAACTTCCCCTGAGTCACGGCCAGGGCCTCTCCAGGAGCTGCTGGCTCGGCTTTCCGCTTCTGCTTCCGACTGGAATTTCCCTTCTCCGACTAACTTGGCTTGTATTTGCCGCTTCGGAGTCGGTCCTCTTCCTCGCCGTTGGCGTACTTGGTAGCAATCTCCATCATTCGACTCAGGGTCATGTCGCCGGTTCGACCAAACTTCAAACTCAATTCTCTGTTTTTGGCGCCATCTTTGAAGGCGCAAACTGCCTGATGGTCGGACACATTTTCCACAGTATGGTGCAAAGTAATCCACCTCTGAATGTACTCTCGGAGAGTTTCATTGGTCTTCTGCACACAAACTTGCAGCTCTGTCAAACCAGCCGGTCGCTTGCAAGTCCCTTCAAAAGTTCTGACGAACACTCGGGACAAATCTTCCCAAGTATATATACTGCTAGGAGGTAACTGATTCAGCCATGCTCTGGCAGAGCCCTCCAACATGAGGGGCAAATGCTTCATGGCCACCTCATCATTCCCACCACCAATCTGAACAGCCACTCGGTAATCTTCAAGCCAAGTTTCGGGCTTGGATTCCCCAGTGAACTTGTTGACTCTGTTGCCAATCTGAAATTGGGGGAATTACAATGCTCGATAGCCCTGCTAAAACACTCCGCACTGAGACATGCACTCGATTGCTGGTGGGTGCATCTCTCGGTCCGCCTCGATGGGCTCTGTTCGGTCGACCAAGCCTTGCACGATAATGGATCGCGTCAAAGCCTGGTTCCACAGGTCGACCGCACTCTTCGCCCGCATCTTGAGACGCGTCATCATCTTGCCACCGAGGAGCGTACTACCCTTCCCTCGGAGGAAAGGGCACTCGGCGCTGTCATCCCGGTCTCCATCTCGCTCTCGCCGGTTGTCGCGCCCTTCTCGCCGCGGGAGGCGATCTGGGGCTGTGAGTGATCGACGATATTCGCAGCAACGGATCGACTATGAATCTGTTCTTGCGATCGCGACGCTGCTGAGTTTTGGTCTCCTGCTGCTCGGAGTAAATCTACGATCTGCGCAAGCCTCTCCCGGCTTCCGACCGAGACGGCTGAATGGACTCGCTATACGAGTTGCAGTTGCTAAATTCTGAATTGGCGTCGGTATACCCGAGTCGGTGGGAAGAGTCGACGCGTCGGCGCTTCGATTCGTTGCAGCAGCTGCCGTCGAGTGCTCGCTGAAGATTCTCAAGCGGCGCGTTCAGCCACGTTAATAAACGTGCTTCCTCCAAGGCGCGAGCCTCGGGGTTTCTCCGGCGATGGGAGTATGCGGGGCATCCATGTTCTGCGGGCGGCTCTTCTCTCTGCAGAGTCGAGTGTCTCGGGTTGGTACTCCTCGTGCTTTGCACGGGTCTCCTCCTCCACTGCTCCGCCGCCATGGGCGGCCGGGAGGGCTCTTGAGGCCGTCGACCATGAGGATCTCCGCCATTGGATCATCGCTATCACACTTTCGGATGCAGCTCTCTGAGAGCCGGTCGACAGATCGAGCAGCCGTAGAGGACTCGTCGGGCTCAATGGCGCGACACAGGCGATGGCTGTCTGGCGAGCCACCGCGTGCTTCACCCACCGCTGGAGCCTCGATCACCAGAGCGCTTGCGCTGGTGGGAGAGCTGGGTAGGCGATCGATAGAGGAGTCGACCGACACGGGCCGACGGTTGCAAGCAGCAGAACACCGCGAACACACGCGAAAGTCGTCGCCCGCGGACGGGAGCGCCTCGATGTCAAGTGGAGCCTCCACGAGCCACGCGAGTCGTCGGCGACAAAGGTGAGAGCACCGAGACGGATCTCGCGCCTCAACCAAAACTCCAGCAGTCATCATGATGAAGGTACTCGAAGTCTTGCAACTCCTCCACAAATCGCTAAAACACCGCCCCACGGTGGGCGCCAACCGTCGTGGTTCTAAGTCCGACAAGAGAGTGGGGGTAGGTAAGGAGAGGCAAGGTCCTAGCTATGGAGAAGTTGTGAACACAAGCGATGTACGAGTTCAGCCCTTCTCGGAAGAAGTAAAAGCCCTACGTCTCGAGCCCCGAGGCGGTCGAGTGGATTATGAGTGTCGGTATTACAAGAGTGCGAACCCCTCTCTACGTGGAGGCGGCTTATATAGAGTCGCCAGACCCCAGCCAGCCCACATAATGGAGAGGTTAAAGTACATTAAGCACAGGGTTCATCGTAACGCCCTCATAAGGTGCCTTAACTATCATTAAGTCTATTCAATTACAGGCCGTTGCGTTGCAGAGTGTCTTCTGACCTTCTGGTGGTCGAGTGAGACTTCATGGTCGAGTGAGTCTTCCATGGTCGAGTCCTTCCAGTCAGTCGAGTGGGTTCCTCTTTGGTCGACTGGAAGATGATCTCTTCTAAGAGTGCCCCTGGGTAGGACGTTTAGGTCAGGCCTATGACCCTACCCTAGGTACATGAATCCATCAGGCGGCCAAGCAGATTGGATCTCCCTAGGGAAAATCCTAGGGAGACTTGCCCCCCAAGCCAAACAGGTGGAGGATTGCCTCCCAAGCTAGGTGGGCGCCCCACCTCCCCAAATAACGTGGGAAAGGGTGTGGGGGCGCACCACCCCTTAGTGGGCTGGTTTTCCCCTTCCCCTTTGGCCCATGAGGCCCTCCAACACTTGTCGGGGCTCCCGAAACACCTTTCGGTCATGCTGGCCATAGCCTGGTACCCCCGGAATACTTCCGGACTCCAATACCCTTCGTCCAATATATCGGTCTTCACCACTGGACCATTCCGGAACTCCTCGTGACGTCTAGGATCACATCCGGGACTCCGAACTACCTTCGGTAACCACATATTGTTTCACATAACAACTCTAGCGTTACTGAACCTTAAGTGTGTAGACCCTACGGGTTCGGGAACCATGCAGACATGACCGAGACGTTCTCCGGCCAATAACCAATAGCGGGATCTAGATACCCATGTTGACTCCCACATGTTCCACGATGATCTCATCGGATGAACCACGATGTCGGGGTTTCAATCAATCCCGTATACAATTCCCTTTGTCTATCGGTATGTTACTTGCCCGAGATTCGATCGTTGGTATCCCAATACCTCGTTCAATCTCGTTACCGGCAAGTCACTTTACTCGTTCCGTAATGCATGATCCCCTGACTGACTACTTAGTCACATTGAGCTCATTATGATGATGCATTACCGAGTGGGCCTAGAGATACCTCTCCATCACACGGAGTGACAAATCCCAGTCTCGATTCGTGCCAACCCAACAGACACTTTCAGAGATACCCGTAGTGCACCTTTATAGCCACCCAGTTACGTTGTGACGTTTGGCACACCCAAAGCATTCCTACGGTATCCGGGAGTTGCACAATCTCATGGTCTAAGGAAATGATACTTGACATTAGAAAAGCTTTTAGCAAACGAACTACACGATCTTGTGCTATGCTTAGGATTGGTCTTGTCCATCACATCATTCTCCTAATGATGTGATCCTGTTATCAATGACATCCAATGTTCATGGTCAGGAAACCATAACCATCTATTGATCAACGAGCTAGTCAACTAGAGGCTCACTAGGGACATGTTGTGGTCTATGTATTCACACATGTATTACGGTTTCCAGTTAATACAATTATAGCATGAAGAATAGACAATTATCATGAACAAGGAAATATAATAATAACCATTTTATTATTGCCTCTAGGGCATATTTCCAACAGTCTCCCACTTGCACTAGAGTCAATAATCTAGTTCACATCACTATGTGATTGTAATGAATCCAACACCCATTGGGTTTGATCATATCTCGCTTGTGAGAGAGGTTATAGTCAACGGGTCTGAATCTTTCAGATCCGTGTGTGCTTTACAAATCTCTATGTCATCTCCTAGATGCAGCTACCACGTGCTATTTGGAACTATTCCAAATAACTGCTCTACTATACGAATCCGGTCTACTACTCAGAGTCATCCAGATTAGTGTCAAAGTTTGCATCGGCGTAACCCTTTATGATGTATTCCTTTACCACCTCCATAATCGAGAAAATTCCTTAGTCCACTAGTTACTAAGGATAACCTTGACCACTGTCCTGTGATCCATTCCTGGATCACACTTGTACCCCTTGACTGACTCATGGCAAGGCACACTTTAGGTGCGGTACACATCATAGCATACTGTGGAGCCTACGTCTAAAGCATAGGGGACGACCTTCATCCTTTCTCTCTCTTCTGCCCTGGTCAGGTCTTGAGTCTTACTCAATACTCACACCTTATAACACAGCCAAGAACTCCTTCTTTGCTGATCTATTTTGAACGCCTTCAAAATCTTGACACAGTGCATACTCATTTGAAAGTACTATCAAGCGATTTTGATCTATCCTTATAGAACTTGATGCTCAATGTTCAAGTTGCTTAATCCAGGTTTTTCATTGAAAAACACTTTTCAAATAACCCTATATGCTTTCCAGAAATTCTACGTCATTTCCGATCAACAATATGTCAACAACATATACTCATCAGAAATGCTATAGTGCTCCCACTCACTTCTTTGGAAATACAAGTTTCTCATAAACTTTGTATAAACCCAAAATCTTTGATCATCTCATCAAAGCGTATATTCCAACTCCGAGATGCTTACTCCAGTCCTTAGAAGGATTGTTGGAGCTTTGCATACTTGTTAGCATCTTTTAGGATTGACAAAACCTTCTAGTTGTATCACATACAACCTTTCCTCAAGAAAATCATTGAGGAAACAATGTTTTCACATCCTATCTGCAAGATTTCATAAATAATGCAGGAACTGCTAATATAATTTCAACAGACTCCTAGCATCGCTATGAGTGAGAAAGTCTCATCATAGTCAACTCCTTGAACTTGTCGGAAAACATCTTAACGACAAGTCGAGCTTTCTTAATGGTGATACTTACCATCATTGTCCGTCTTCCTTTTAAAATCCATCTGCACCCAATAGCCTTACGACCATCAAGTAGTTCTTCCAAAGTCTATACTTTGTTTTCACACATGGATCCTCTCGGATTTTATGGCCTCGAGCCATTTGTTGGAATCCGGACCCACCATCGCTTCTCCATAGCTCGTAGGTTCATTGTTTTCTAGCAACATGACCTCCAAGACAGGATTACTTACCACTCTGAAATAGTACGCATCCTGGTCGACCTATGAGGTTTGGTAGTGACTTGATCTGAAGTTTCATGATCACTATCATCAGCTTCCACTTCAATTGGTGTAGGTGCTACAGGAACAACTTCCTGTGCCCTGCTACACACTGGTTGAAGTGACGGTTCAATAACCTCATCAAGTCTCCGCCATCCTCCCACCCAATTTTTTTGAGAGAAACTTTTCCTCGAGAAAGGACCCATTTCTAGAAACAATCACTTTTGCTTCCGGATCCGAAATAGGAGATATACCCAACTGTTTTGGGTGTCCTATGAAGATGCATTTATCCTCTTTGGGTTTGATATTATCAGGATAAACCCTTTTAACATAAGCGTCGCAGCCCCAAACTTTTAAAAAATGATAGCTTAGGTTTCTATAAACCATAGTTCATACGGTGTCATCTCAACGGAATTACGTGGTGCCCTATTTAAAGTGAATGCGGTTGTCTCTAATGCCTAACCCATAAACGATAGTGGTAATTCGACAAGAGACATCATGGTTTGCACCACATCCAATAGGGTGCAACTATGATGTTCGGACACACCATCACACTATGGTGTTCCAGGCGGCATTAGTTGTGAAACAATTTCCACAATGTCTGAATTGTGTACCAAACACGTAACTCAGATATTCATCTCTATGATCATATCATACATTTTATCTTCTTGTCACGACGATCTTCAACTTCACTCTGAAATTACTTGAACCTTTCAATAATTCAGACTGGTGTTTCATCAAGTAAACATACTTAGCATCTACTCAAATCATCTTTGAAGTAAGAACATAACGATATCCACTGCGTGCCTCAGCACTCATTGGACTGCACACATCAAAATGTATTACTTCCAACAAGTTGCTTTCTTGTTCCATCTCACTGAAAATGAGGCCTTTCAGTCATCTTGCCCATGTGGTATGATTTGCATGTCTCAAGTGATTCAAAATCAGGTGAGTCCAAACGATCCATCTGCATGGAGTTTCTTCATGCGTATATACCAATAGACGTGGTTCGCATGTCTCAATCTTTTCAAAAACGAGTGAGTCCAAAGATCCATCAATATGGAGCTTCTTCATGCATTTTATACCAATATGACTCAAGTGGCAGTGCCACAAGTATGTGGTACTATCATTACTATCTTATATCTTTTGGCACGAAAATGTGTATCACCATGATCGAGATTCAATAAACTCATTTTAGGTGCAAGACCATTGAAGGTATTATTCAAATAAATAGAGTAACCATTATTCTCCTTAAATGAATAACCGTATTGCGATAAACATAATCCAGTGATGTCTATGCTCAACGCAAACACCAAATAACAATTATTTAGGTTTAACACCAATCTCGATGGTAGAGGGAGCATGCGATGCTTGATCACGTCAACCTTGGAAATACTTCCAACACATATCGTCACCTCACCTTTAGCTAGTCTCTGTTTATTCCGTAGCTTTTTATTTCAAGTTACTAACACTTAGCAACCAAACCGGTATCTAATACCCTGGTGCTACTAGGAGTACTAGTAATGTACGCATTAATATAATGTATATCAATATACTTCTATCAACCTTGCCAGCCTTCTCATCTACCAAGTATCTAGGGTAGTTCTGCTTCAGTGACCGTTCCCCTCATTACAGAAGCACTTAGTCTCGGATTTGGGTTCAACCTTGGGTTTCTTCACTAGAGCAGCAACTGATTTGCCGTTTCATGAAGTATCCCTTCTTGCCCTTGCCCTTCTTGAAACTAGTGGTTTTACTAACCATCAACAGTTGATGCTCCTACTTGATTTCTACTTTCGCGGTGTCAAACATCACGAATTGCTCAAGGATCATCATGTCTATCCCTGATGTGTTATAGTTCATCACGAAGCTCTAGTAGCTTGGTGGCAGTGACTATGGAGAACCATCACTAACTCATCTGGAAGATAACACCCAATCGATTCAAGCGATTGTAGTACTCAGACAATCTGAGCACATGCTCAATGATTGATCTTTTGTCCCGTAGTTTGCAGGCTTAAGAAACTTGTCGGAGGTCTCATACCTCTTGACGTGGGCACGAGCCCGAAATCCCAGTTTCAGCTCTTGGAATATCTCATATGTTCCGCGATGTTTCAAAATGTCTTTGGTGCCTCAATTCTAAACCGTTTAACATTACGCACTGAACTATCACGTAGTCATCAAAACATGTATGTCAGATGTTCGCAACATCCACAGACAACGCTCGAGGTTTAGCACACCGAGCGGTGCATTAAGGACATAAGCCTTCTACGCAGCAATGAGGATAATCCTCAGTTTACAGACCCAGTCCGCATAATTGCTACTATCAACTTTCAACTAAAATTTTCTCTAGGAACATATCTTAAACAGTAGAACTAAAGCGTAAGCTACGACATAATTTGCAAAGACCTTTTGACTATGTTCATGATAATTAAGTTCATCCGATTATTTAATGAACTCCCACTTAGATAGACATCCCTCTAGTCATCTAAGTGATACATGATCCGAGTCAACTAGGCCGTGTCCGATCATCACGTGAGACGGACTAGTCATCATCGGTGAACATCTTCATGTTGATCGTATCTACTATACGACTCATGTTCGACCTTTCGGTCTCTTGTGTTCCGAGGCCATGTCTGTACATGCTAGGCTTGTCAAGTCAACCTAAGTGTTTCGCGTGTGTAAATCTGGCTTACACCCGTTGTATGCGAATGTTAGAATCTATCACACCCGGTCATCACGTGGTGCTTCGAAACAACGAACTTACGCAACGGTGCACAGTTAGGGGGATCACTTTCTTGAAATTTTAGTGAGGGATCATCTTATTTATGCTACCGCCATTCTAAGCAAATAAGATGTAAACATGACAAACATCACATGCAAATCGTAAAGTGACATGATATGGCCAATATCATCTTGTGCCTTTGATCTCCATCTTGAGGCACGGCATGATCACCTTCGTCACCGGCATGACACCATGATCTCCATCATCGTGTCTTCATGAAGTTGTCTCGCCAACTATTACTTCTACTACTATGGCTAACGGTTTAGCAATAAAGTAAAGTAATTACATGGCGTTATTCAATGACACGCAGGTCATACAATAAATTAAGACAACTCCTATGGCTCCTGCCGGTTGTCATACTCATCGACATGCAAGTCGTGATTCCTATTACAAGAACATGATCAATCTCATTCATCACATTCTTTTGGCCATATCACATCACATAGCATACCCTGCAAAAACAAGTTAGACGTCCTCTAATTGTTCTTGCATGTTTTACGTGGCTGCTATGGGTTTCTAGCAAGAATGTTTCTTACCTACGCAAAAGCCACAACGGTGATATGCCAATTGTTATTTACTCTTCATAAGGACCCTTTTCATCGAATCCGATCCGACTAAAGTGGGAGAGATTGGCACCCGCTAGCCACCTTTATGCAACAAGTGCATGTTAGTCGGTGGAACATGTCTCACGTAAGCGTACATGTAAGGTTGGTCCATGCCGCTTCATCCCACAATGCCGCCGAATCAAGATAGGACTAGTAACAGTAAGCAAATTGTACAAACCATCGCCCACAACTACTTGTGTTCTACTCGTGCATAGAATCTACGCAATAGACCTAGCTCATGATGCCACTGTTGGGGAACGTAGCAATAGTTCAAAATTTTCTATGCATCACCAAGATCAATCTATGGAGATTATAGCAACAAGAGAGGGAGAGGATGAGTGTATCTTCATACCCTTGAAGATCGCGATGCGGAAGCGTTACAAGAACGCGGTTGGTGGATTCGTACACGCAGCGATTCAGATCGCGGTCGATTCCGATCTAAGCACCGAACAGACGGTGGCTCCGCATTCAACACACGTACAGCCCGGGGACGTCTCCTCCTTCTTGATCCAGGAAGGGGAGAGGAGATGTTGAGGGAAAAATCCAGCAGCACGACGGCGTGGTGGTGATGGAGCTCGTGGTTCTCCACCAGGGCTTCGCCAAGCACTATGGAGGAGGAGGTGTAGGAGGAGGGAGGGCTGCGCCAGGGAATAGGTGCGGCTGCCCTCCCACCCCTCCACTATATATAGGGGCAACGGGAGAGGGGGAGGCGCCTAGGGTTTCCCCTAGGGAGCGGCGGCCAAGCAGATTGGATCTCCCTAGGGAAAATCCTAGGGAGACTTTCCCCCCAAGCCAAACAGGTGGAGGATTGCCTCCCAAGCTAGGTGGAGGCGCCCCACCTCCCCAAATAACGTGGGAAAGGGTGTGGGGGGTGCACCACCCCTTAGGGATAATTTGGTTCTTGGGGATGGTAAACCCTGGGCAAGAAACCACCAAGGGGTAATTTCCCTGCACACTTGAGATCCCAGGTAAATTCCTCATTGCTATTTGGACACCAAGGGAAAACTGGGGGGAGGAGAAGGAGGGCGTTTACCCGAGGCTCGAGGGAAGCAGAGCTGATGTTCTGGGTCGCCGAAGAGAGAAGCTTGCGCCGTACTGATGTGCCGCCGCCTTTTGGGCACGAGAGCGAGCGAAACAGGGTTTTCCTTCCCGACCTATGGAGGCGTGGGACTCTCACCCAGGAAAAGGCCGTGGAAAGGGCCGGAGTCCCTCGCCCAAATGGGTGTCCAAAGGGCACGCTGTATTTTCCGGGGCTGATCTGGCCCGTGGTTTCTTGGGCCGGGGAGTAAGCGGGGATCCCCCCGGGATCCCGATGTACCAAAGGAGCCCTTAGTGGGTTGGTTTGCCCCTTCCCCTTTGGCCCATGAGGCCCTCCAACACTTGTCGGGGCTCCCGAAACACCTTTCGGTCATGCTGGCCATAGCCTGGTACCCCCGGAACACTTCCGGACTCCAATACCCTTCGTCCAATATATCGATCTTCACCGCCGGACCATTCCGGAACTCCTCATGACGTCCAGGATCACATCCAGGACTCCGAACTAGCTTTGGTAACCACATACTGTTTCCCATAACAACTCTAGAGTCACCGAACCTTAAGTGTGTAGACCCTACGGGTTCGGGAACCATGCAGACATGACCGAGACGTTCTCCGTCCAATAACCAACAGCGGGATATGGATACCCATGTTGACTCCCACATGTTCCACGATGATCTCATCGGATGAACCACGATGTCGGGGATTAAATCAATCCCGTATACAATTCCCTTTGTCTATCGGTATGTTACTTGCCCGAGATTCGATCGTCGGTATCCCAATACCTTGTTCAATCTCGTTACCGACAAGTCACTTTACTCGTTCCGTAATGCATGATCCCCTAACTAACTACTTAGTCACATTGAGCTCATTATGATGATGCATTACCGAGTGGGCCTAGAGATACCTCTCCGTCACACGGAGTGACAAATCCCAGTCTCAATTCGTGCCAACCCAACAGACACTTTCGGAGATACCCGTAGTGCACCTTTATAGCCACCCAGTTACATTGTGACATTTGGCACACCCAAAGCATTCCTACGGTATCCGGGAGTTCCACAATCTCATGGTCTCAGGAAATGATACTTGACATTAGAAAAGCTTTTAGCAAACGAACTACACGATCTTGTGCTATGCTTAGGATTGGGTCTTGTCCATCACATTATTCTCCTAATGATGTGATCCCGTTATCAATGACATCCAATGTCCATGGTCAGGAAACCATAACCATCAATCAAGGAGCTAGTCAACTAGAGGCTCACTAGGGACATGTTGTGGTCTATGTATTCACACATGTATTATGGTTTCCAGTTAATACAATTATAGCATGAACAATAGACAATTATCATGAACAAGGAAATATAAGAATAACCATTTTATTATTGCCTCTAGGGCATATTTCCAACAATTATATTCCCCTTTTAGATGTTTATGGGCTTTATTTTACACAATTATATCATTTTTGGGACTAACCTACTAACCGGAGGCCCAACCCGTATTGTTGTTTTTTGCCTATTTTAGTATTTCGAAGAAAAGGAATATCAAACGGAGTCCAAAGGGAATGAAGCCTTCGGGAGCGTGGTTTTTGGAACGAACGTGATCCGGGGAACTTGGAGTGCAAGTCAAGAAGCTTCCGAGGCGGCAAGGAGACAGGAGGGCGCGCCCACCCCCTCTGGGCGCGCCCCCTATCTCCTGGGCCCCACAGGCGGTCACCGACGTACTTCTTCCTCCTATATATACCTACGTACCCCGAAAACATCCAGGGAGCCAACGTAACACAATTTACACCATTGTAACCTTCTGTATCCGCGAGATCCCATCTTGGAGCCTTCACCGGCGCTCCGCCGGAGGGGGAATCGACCACAGAGGGCTTCTACATCAACACCATAGCCCCTCCGATGAGTTGTGAGTAGTGTACTACAGACCTTCGGGTCCATAGTTATTAGCTAGATGGCTTCTTCTCTCTGTTTGGATCTCAATACAATGTTCTCCCCCTCTCTTGTGGAGATCTATTCGATGTAACTCTTTTTGTGGTGTGTTTGTCGAGATCCGATGAATTGTGGGTTTATGATCAAGTTTAAATATGAGAAATATTTGAATTTCCTCTGAATTCTTTTATGTATGATTGGGTTATCTTTGCAAGTCTCTTTGAATTATCAGTTTGGTTTGGCCTACTAGATTGATCTTTCTTGCCATGGGAGAAGTGCTTAGCTTTGGGTTCAATCTTGCGGTGTCCTTTCCCGGTGGATGCGAGGGCAGCAAGGCACGTATTGTATTGTTGCCATCGAGGATAAAAAGATGGGGTTTATATCATATTGCTTGAGTTTATCCCTCTACATCATGTCATCTTTCTTAATGTGTTACTCTGTTCTTTATGAACTTAATACTCTAGATGTAGGCAGAAGTCGGTCGATGTGTGGAGTAATAGTAGTAGATACAGGCAGGAGTCAGTCTACTTGTTGCGGACGTGATGCCTATATACATGATCATGCCTAGATAATCTCATAATTATTTGCTTTTATATCAATTGCTCGACAGTAATTTGTTCACACACCATAATACTTATGCTATCTTGAGAGAAGCCTCTACTCAAACCTATGGCCCCCGGATCTATCTTTTATCATATAAGCTTTCAATCTACCTTTAATTGCATCTTTACTTTTTGCATCTATATTATAAAATACCAAAAATATATTTATCTTATCATACTATCTCTATCAGATCTCACTTTCGCAAGTGGTCGTGAAGGGATTGACAACCCCTTTATTGCGTTGGTTGCGAGTTCTTTGTTTGTTTGTGTAGGTGCGTGGGACTTTTGAGGAGCCTCCTACTGGATTGATACCTTAGTTCTCAAAAACTGAGGGAAATACTTACGCTACTTTGCTGCATCACCCTTTCCTCTTCAAGGAAAACCAACGCAAGCTCAAGACGTAGCACTTGTCTCCACGTCGACGCGTTGGAGCCCCAGTTCACATTGGTTTGTCGTTATGGCAGGGCTGCGACACCTCGGAGTAGTAGCCACCAAGATACCACATCATCCAGCTGCTCATGCTCCTCCCGAGCCATCTTCTTGTCCATCGTGGCAGGTGTTGACTATGGTTTTCAGAAGGAGTGGAGTGAGGGTGAGAGCATCTCTAGCTGATCATGTAAAACACCTGAACTGTAAAATAACCGCTGTTTTATGGGATCGGACGAAAAAAATGTCTAGACCGGGTCTTGTAAAATGGTCCGTCCCGTAAAACAATTCGAGGGGAGCTGTATATTCCGGCCTCTGTCCACCATATTTTTAGGATTCTCTCCTCGTTTTATCGTTTCCTCTATCCCTCAGATGACTTGGTGGGAGTGAACTTTCAGCCCTAACTGCTCCCGTGGCAGCCAGCGTCACCGGCGTCGCCACTTCCCAAGCTCGATTTCGGACAAATGAAAAAGAAGCAGTGGCCAACCAGAGGAGCATGAGCAGCCAAAGGTTCGCCACCGCGTACTTGGAGTCCTCCTCCTGTATCTCGCGAGGAGGTAGCATGCATGGGCGGCGTCCCTGGGTGGGGCTAGACAGGGGTAGCGTGCTCGGCCCTCCGGGGAACCCGAGCCTGCTCCGTGTCGGTGCTCAGCCCTCCGGAGAACTTGAGCCTGCTCTGCACAGGTGCTCAGCCCGCCGGAGGACCTTCCCCTGCTCTGCGCCGGTCCTCGTCCCTCCAGGGGACTTTGCCTGCTCAGCTTCGCGAGCAGGAGCTCAAGAGCAGGAGGAGGTGATGCATCGGGAGGAAGAGGACATGGAGGCGGAGGGACACGACCGCCCAAGAGAGTGAAGTTGGCCAGTTGCTGCGGTGCATGAGTGTTCGCCGGTGGAGAGCCATGCGTGCCGACGAAGGTGAAGGACCCAATTGCAATCTTTATTTTGCTTCTAGGAGGCTTTTTGCTATTTTGCAGGGACTTTATTGTAAATTCTACTATTGACTAGTGGGCTCCACATTTGACCTGAAACGATTTATACAGGATCTGTTCTGCCACCACACATGTCATCCCGTAAAAATGTTGTAAAAACGTTTTACAGTATGCCCTAAAACGATATTACACGACGAACTTTTACGGGATCTACTAGAGATGCTCTGAGTGAGGAAGGTACTTGTTAAAAAGTGATGCGAGGCTGGCTGTCGTGCCAACATGGTGAACGTCCATGATCCTCTATTTCACCTTTTCATTAGAGCTAGTCTGGAGGATTTGGGACATACGAACATGTCCGGCCTAATGTAGGGGGGGGCGCCCTTAGGCCTCTGATCGAGGACATATGCCCAAGACACCTCCTGGAGTTGTTGCTAGTACTAAAAAAGGATCTATGAGGAGCGGGTCGACACGTCATCCTCCTCCTGCGGGAGCTAGTCCCAGTTGACACTGAATCCGTTGTCCTCTTCATCGGCGCTATCCTTCTTGATGACAAAAGGTGCAGTGGAGGACGAGGGCCCTAATGATGTGGCAGCAATGTGTCTCTACTTTAGCATGGATTGGATCCCCAACTCTCACTGGTCTGTCATCAAGATAGGGTTGTACCACGTCAGAGCAATAGCTACCGAGATACCACATCAACCCGCTACTCGTGCTCTTCCTTCATCATCTTCTTGTCCATCGTGGGCGGGGTGTGCTACGTCTTGAGCTTGCGTTGGTTTTCCTCGAAGAGGAGAGGGTGATGCAGCAATAGTAGCGTAAGTATTTCCCTCAGTTTTTGAGAACCAAGGTATCAAACCAGTAGGAGGCTCCTCAAAAGTCCCACGCACCTACACAAACAAACAAAGAACTCGCAACCAACGCAATAAAGGGGTTGTCAATCCCTTCACGGCCACTTGAAAAAGTGAGATCTAATAAAGATAGTATGATAAGATAAATATATTTTTGGTATTTTATAATATAGATGCAAAAAGTAAAGATGCAAATAAAGGTAGATTGGAAGCAAATATGATAAGAGATAGACCCGGGGCCATAGGTTTCACTAGTGGCTTCTCCCAAGATAGCATAAGTATTACGGTGGGTGAACAAATTACTATCGAGCAATTGATAGAAAAGCGAATAGTTATGAGATTATCTAGGCATGATCATGTATATAGGCATCACATCCGTAACAAGTAGACCGACTCCTGCCTGCATCTACTACTGTTACTCCACACATCGACCGACTCCTGCCTGCATCTAGAGTATTAAGTTCATAAGAATAGAGTAACGCATTAAGCAAGATGACATGAAGATAAAAAACCCATCTTGTTATCCTCGATGGCAACAATACAATATGTGCCTTGTAACCCTTTCTGTCACTGGGTAAGGACACCGCAAGATTGAACCCAAAGCTAAGCACTTCTCCCATGGCAAGAAAGATTAATCTAGTAGGCCAAACCAAACTGATAATTCGAAGTGACTTGCAAAGATAACTCAATCATACATAAAAGAATTCAGAGAAGATTCAAATATTATTCATAGATAAACTTGATCATAAACCCACAATTCATCGGATCTCGACAAACACACCGCAAAAAGAGTTTACATCGAATAGATCTCCACAAGAGTGGGGGAGAACATTGTATTGAGATCTAAAAAGAGAGAAGAAGCCATCTAGCTAATAACTATGGACCCATAGGTCTGTGGTAAACTACTCACAACTCATCGGAGGGGCAGGGATGTTGATGTAGAAGCCCTCCGTGGTCGATTCCCCCTCCGGCGGAGCGCCGATGAAGGCTCCAAGATGGGATCTCGTGGATACAGAAGGTTACGGCGGTGGAAATTGTGTTTCGTCTGCTCCCTGGATGTTTTCGGGGTACGTAGGCTTATATAGGAGGAAGAAGTGCATCGGTGGACGCCCGAGGGGCCCACGAGACAGGGGGCGCGCCCTATAGGGGGCGCCCTCCTATCTCGTGGGAGCCTCGGCTGCTTCTTGACTTGAACTCCAAGTCCTCTGGATCACGTTCGTTCCAAAAATCACGCTCCCGAAGGTTTCATTCCATTTGGACTCTGTTTGATATTCCTTTTCTTCGAAATAATGCAATAGGCAAAAAAATAGCAATACGGGCTGTCCCTCCGGTTAGTAGGTTACTCCCAAAAATGATATAAATGTGTAAAATAAAGCCCATAAACATCCAAAAGGGGTAATATAATAGCATGGAACAGTAAAAAATTATAGATACGTTGGAGACATATCAAGCATCCCCAAGCTTAATTCCTGCTCGTCCTCGAGTAGGTAAATGATAAAAAAGAAATTTTTATTGTGTAATGGTACCTAGCATAATTCTCAATGTAATTTTCTTTATTGTGGCATGAATGTTCAGATCCAAATGATTCAAAATAAAAGCTTATAAAACATAAAAATAATAATGCTTCAAAGCATACTAACAAATAATCATGTCCTATCAAAATAGCAAAGCCAAATAAAGCTTATCCCTACAAAATCATATAGTTAGGCCATGCTTCATTTTCATTACACAAAATACTCCCATCATGCACAACCCCGATGACGAGCCGAGCAATTGTTTCATACTTTTTAACGCGCTTGACTTTTTTTCAACTCTTACGCAATACATGAGCGCAAGCCATGGACATAGCACTATGGTGGTATATGGTGGTGGTTGTGAGGACAAAAAGGGAGAAGATAGTCTCACATCAACTAGGCGTATTAACGGGCTATGGAGATGCCCATTAAAAGATATCAATGTGAGTGAGTAGGGATTGCCATGCAATGGATGCACTAGAGCTATAAATATATGAAAGCTCAACAAAAGAAACTAAGTGGGTGTGCATCCAACTCGCTTGCTCACGAAGACCTAGGGCATTTTGAGGAAGCCCATCATTGGAATATACAAGCCAAGTTCTATAATGAAAAATTCCCACTTAGTATATGAAAGTGACAACATAGGAAACTCTCTATCATGAAGATCATGGTGCTACTCTGAAGCACAAATGTGGAAAAAGAGATTGTAGCATTGTCCCTTCTCTCTTTTTCTCTCATTTTATTTTTTTCTTTTCCCTTTTTTTTCTTCTTTTTTTTTCTTTGGCCTTTCTTTTTTTCTTTGGCCTTTCTCTCCTTTTTTTTTCTTTTTCTTTCTTTTTTTTGCAAAGTCCGAAGTCTCATCCCGACTTGTGGGGGAATCATAGTCTTCATCATCATTTCCTCACTGAGACAATGCTCTAATAATGAAGATCATCACACTTCTATTGATTTACAACTAAAAAATTACAACTCAAAGCTAGAACAAGATATGACTCTATATGAATGCCTCCGTGATGTCTACCGATATGCAATGAATCAAGAGCGACATGTATGAAAATTATGAAGGTGGCCTTGCCACAAATACGATGTCAACTACATGATTATGCAAAGAGCAATATGACAATGATGGAACGTGTCATAATAAACGGAATGGTGGAAAGTTGCATGGCAATATATCTCGGAATGGCTATGGAAATTCCATAATAGGTAGGTATGGTGGCTGTTTTGAGGAAGGTAAATAAAGGGTTCATGATACCGGCGAAAGTTGCGCGGTAATAATAAAGGCTAGCAAAGTGGAAGGATGAGTGTGCGTATATCCATGGACTCACATTAGTCAAAAAGAACTCATATACTTATTGCAAAAGTCTACTTAGCCCTCGAAGCAAAGTACTACTATGCATGCCCCAAGAGGGATAGATTGGTAGGAAAAGACCATCACTCGTCCCCGACTGCCACTCATAAGGAAGACAATCAAAAGAGCCTCATGCAACAAATTTTTCACACAACTTTTACCATACATGCATGCTACGGGACTTGCCAACTTCAACAAAAGTATTTCTCAATTTCATAATTACCCACTAGCATGAGACTAACAATACTACCTTTATATCTCAAAACAATTATCAAGCATCAAATTGATCATAGCATCCAATTCTCTTTCTATGATAGTTTTTATTATACCCAACTTGGATGCTCATCATTCTAGGACCAACTTTGTAACCATAGCAAATACCATGCTGTTCTAAAAACTCTCAAAAATATATAAGTGAAGCATGAGAGACTAGCAATTTCTTCAAAAATAAGCCACCACCGTGCTCTAAAAGATATAAGTGAAGCACTAGAGTAAAAACTATCAAGCTCAAAAGATATAAGTGAAGCACATAGAGTATTCTAGCAAATTCTAATCAAATAGGCTTCTCCCAAAAGGTGTGTACAGCAAGGATGATTGTGGTAAACTAAAAAGAAAAGACTAATATAAAACACGACACTCCAAGCAAAACACATATCATGTGGCGAATAAAAATATAGCTCCAAGTAAAGTTACCAATGAACGAAGACGAAAGAGGGGATGCCTTCCCCGGGCATCCCCAAGCTTAGGCTTTTGGCTATTCTTGAATATCTTGGGGTGCCTTGGCATACCCAAGCTTATGCTCTTGCCACTCCTTATTCCATAGTCTATAAAAGCTTTACCGAAAACTTGAAAACTTCACAACACAAAACTCAACAGGAAATCTTATAAGCTCCGTTAGTGAAAGAAAACAAAACCACCACATAAGGTACTGTAATGAACTCATTATTTATTTATTTTTGTGTTAAAACTACTGTATTCCAACTTCTATATGGTTTATAAACTATTTTATTGGCCGTAGATGCATCAAAATAAGCAAACAACACACGAAAAACAGAATCTGTCAAAAACAGAACAGTCTGTAGAAATCTGTAACTAATGCAAACTTCTGTAACTCTAAAAATCCTACAAAAATAGGAAGTCCTGGAAAATTTGTTTATTGATCATAAACAAAAAGAATCAACGCAAAATATCGTTTCTGTGATTTAACAAAACTAAATTCGGCCGCGCAAAGTTTCTGTTTTTCAGCAGAATCAAATCAACTATCATCATAGGTTATCCTATAGGTTCTACTTGGCACAAACACTAATTAAAAGATAAAAACACATCTAAACAGAAGTTAGATGCAAGATTTATTACTAAACAGGAGCAAAAACAAAAAACATAAAGAAAATTGGGTTGCCTCCCAACTAGCGCTAAGCGCTATCGTTTAACGCCCCTAGCTAGGTATAAAAGCGAAGATAGATTCAAGTAGTGCCATCTTTGGCACTAAATTCATAAGTAGAGCACTTGTGATCTATGGGGGTTTCTCCCTTTTTATAAATGGCTAAACATTTAGGCAAAAATTCAAGAAATTCGTTGGTAGCAAAAGGTTCCTTAACAATAGAGAGACAATTGTGATGAATACTTATGGATTTGAGATCCGCGTCTCCCTTACTAGAAGATGCACCCTTATTTTTAGGAACATAAATAAACTTGGCAGTTTTAGTGGGGGGGGGGGGGTTGCAGTGTTTTTCATGGAGGAAAACGTGGAACCTAAGTTTGTAATGATATCCTCAAGTTTACCAATTCTAGCAGAGTCTAGATCTATTTTTTCATTGACTATAGGTTCTTTTTCTTTAAGATTTTTCAAAGTAACTCCAACCCTATATCCATATTGCGTGATGTGATTATGAATATTTTTATCCAAGTTTTCAATCAACTCAACAGTGGCAATCTTATTTTCAATAATCTCAAGCCGTTACATAACGTATTCTAAAGTTAAAACAGTTCCATTGATCAAAAGAGGTGGTGGGCCAAACAAATCTAACATAGCATTATAAGCATCAAACGTATGGCTACTCATGAAATCACCTCCGGTAGCAATATCAAGAACACATCTATTCCAAGGAGTGATGCCTACATAAAAATTGCAGAGAAGGGAAGTAGAAAGCTTCCTAGTAGAATTATATTGGGCATTGCAAATTCTATGCCAATCATCTTTTAAATTTTCTCCCTCCCTTTGCTTAAAATTGAGAATTTCTTGTTTGGGCGTGAGAATAAGGATAGGAGGAATAGCCATAACGATAAGGTAAACGAACTAACACACGGGCAAACGGAAAAGGCAAGCGGAAAGAGAGAGGAGAAGATTGGGAAAGAGAGGTCAAATAAAACGGCAAGGGTGAAGTGGGGGAGAGGAAAACGAGAGGCAAATGGCAAATAATGTAAATGCGAGGGAGATGAGTTTGTGATGGGTACTTGGTATGTCTTGACTTGAGCTAAGACCTCCCCGGCAACGGCGCCAGAAATCCTTCTTGCTACGTCTTGAGCTTGCGTTGGTTTTCCTCGAAGAGGAGAGGGTGATGCAGCAATAGTAGCGTAAGTATTTCCCTCAGTTTTTGAGAACCAAGGTATCAATCAAGTAGGAGGCTCCTCAAAAGTCCCATGCACCTACAAAAACAAACAAAGAACTCACAACCAACGCAATAAAGGGGTTGTCAATCCCTTCATGGCCACTTGCAAAAGTGAGATCTAATAAAGATAGTATGATAAGATAAATATATTTTTGGTATTTTATAATATAGATGCAAAAAGTAAAGATGCAAATAAAGGTAGATTGGAAGCAAATATGATAAGAGATAGACCCGGGGGCCATAGGTTCCACTAGTGGCTTCTCTCAAGATAGCATAAGTATTACGGTGGGTGAACACATTACTGTCGAGCAATTGATAGAAAAGCGAATAGTTATGAGATTATCTAGGCATGATCATGTATATAGGCATCACGTCCGTAACAAGTAGACCGACTCCTGCTGCATCTACTACTATTACTCCACACATCGACCGACTCACTTGCATCTAGAGTATTAAGTTCATAAGAACAGAGTAACACATTAAGCAAGATGACATGATGTAGAGGGATAAACTCAAGCAATATTATATAAACCCCATCTTGTTATCCTCGATGGCAACAATACAATACGTGCCTTGCAACCCTTTCTGTCACTAGGTAAGGACACCGCAAGATTGAACCCAAAGCTAAGCACTTCTCCTATGACAAGAAAGATCAATCTAGTAGGCCAAACCGAACTGATAATTTGAAGAGACTTGCAAAGATAACTCAATCATACATAAAAGAATTCATAGAAGATTCAAATATTAATCATAGATAAACTTGAAACCCACAATTCATCGGATCTCTACAAACACACTGCAAAAAGAGTTTACATCCAATAGATCTCTACAAGAGAGGGGGAGAACATTGTATTGAGATACAAAAAGAGAGAACAAGCCATCTAGCTAATAACTATGGACCCGTAGGTCTGTGATAAACTACTCACAACTCATCGGAGGGGCAAGGATGTTGATGTAGAAGCCCTCCATGGTCGATTCCCCGTGAACACCGCCAAGGCTCCAAGATGGGATCTCGCGGATCTGAAAGGTTCTGGCGGTGGAAATTGTGTTTCGCCTGCTCCTGGAAGTTTTGAGTCGTGAGGCTTATATAGGAGGAAGAAGTACGTCGGTGGACGCCCGAGAGGCCCACGAGATAGGGGGCGCGCCCTATAGGGGGGCGCCCTCCTATCTCGTGGGAGCCTCGGCTGCTTCTTGACTTGCACTCCAAGTCCTCTGGATCACGTTCGTTCCAAAAATCACGCTCCCGAAGGTTTCATTCCATTTGGACTCCGTTTGATATTCCTTTTCTTCGAAATACTGAAATAGGCAAAAAAACAGCAATACGAGTTGGGCCTCCGGTTAGTAGGTTAGTCCCAAAAATGATATAAATGTGTCAAATAAAGCCCATAAACATCCAAAAGGGGTAATATAATAGCATGGAACAATCAAAAATTATAGATACGTTGGAGACGTATCAGGGTGGCAGATGGTGACGGTGCAATGGGACATGGGGGTAGCGGCTAGAGTTTTTGAAGAGAAGTCCCAGATGAGATCCCGGACGTCACGAGGAGTTCCGTAATGGTCCGGAGGTAAAGATTTATATATGGGAAGTCCTATTTTGGCCACCGGAAAATGTTCGGGATTTTTTGGTATTGTACCGGGAAGGTTCTAGAAGGTTCCAGAGTGGGGCCCACCTGCATGGGGGGACCCACATGAACGTGGGTATTGGGGGCAAGGCCCCACACCCCTGGTCAAGGTGCACCAAGATCCCCCCTTAGAAGGAATAAGATCATATCCCGAAGGGATAAGATCAAGATCCCTAAAAAAGGGGGATAACAATCGGTGGGCAAGGAAATGATGGGATTTCTTTCCTCCCACCTTTGCCAATGCCCCAATGGACTTGGAGGGCAAGAAACGAGCCCCCTCCACCCCTATATATAGTGAGGAGGCACATGGGAGCTTCACCCTTCCCCCTGGCACAGCCCTCCCCCTCTCCAACTCCACCTCCTCCTCAGTAGTGCTTGGCAAAGCCCTGCTGGAGAACTGCAAGCTCCACCACCACGCCGTCGTGCTGCCGGAGCCCTCCCTCAACTTCTCCTCTCCCTTGCTGGATCAAGACGGAGGAGACGTCCCCGGGCTGTACGTGTGTTGAACGCGGAGGCACCGTTGTTCGGTGCTTAGATCGGATTCGGCCGCGATCTGAATCGCTTTGTGAACGACTCCACCGACCGCGTTCTTGCAACGCTTCCGCATCGCGATCTTGAAGGGTATGAAGATGCACTCCCCTCTCTCTCGTTGCTAGTTACTCCATAGATTGATCCTGGTGATGCATAGAAAAATTTGAATTTCTGCTACGTTCCCCAACATAAACATCATAGGTAGACGTTGCGACCCCAATATCTATATAGGATATGACGGTGGGTAGGTTTTCTCCGGTGTTGTCGTGGACATCTTCCTCCATGTTAGTGGCTTCGTCGAAGCTGTAGTCAAGCGCATCGATCAGGTCTTCGACCGTCGCAACTAGGTGGGTGGTGGGTGGGATGAAAATTTCTCGGTCATCCGCTTTACATCCGATCTGATCTTAAATGGCAGATGAGATCGCTAGGCTTTGGATCCGATCCAATACCTCGTTTATCTGCGACATCTCCTCGGTATCCATGACCTGGCTGTAAGTCGGGCTGATCTGAAACAGTTTGTTCGGGCCGCTTGACGTAGGCCCATCATAATTTCAATTGCTCAGGGTCGACCCCTGGTCGACGGGCGGAGAAGGTGTATCAGAGGCCGCTGCCGGGTCTAAAGACGGGTTCGGCTCAATGCCATCATCCGAGGAGGCAGGGTCTAGATCGGACTTGGTGACCATCGGATCTACCTCCGGGGTTGGCTCCATTGGGAGGTCAGATTCGAGAATCAAGTCGAAAATCAGTTCCGGAGTTCCTGCGCTAGGGGGATCTTTGAGTTGATCTGAGATCCATCCCGAGAGGACTAGATCACCTCGGGCATCCGTGATGTACTCCAGGCTTCCAAACATGACGACCTAGGTTGGAGCGAAGTTCTCAACATGGTCCAAGCGGCCGTTCGGATCAGTGTGCAGCACGGTGTGCGAAAGGCGAAGAGCTGGCCGAGGACGGAGATGTCACCGTAGCCAATACTGCTATCAATCTACAAGCAAGCCATCAATCCTTGGTGATCCAACAGTGAGCTCTTAGTGAAAGCACCAATGTCAGTTTCAAAACCGACAGACCTCGGGTAGGGGGGGGGCAAGTTGTGAGATCGGATCGATGGGTAACAGGAGACAAGGGACACAATGTTTTTACCCAGTTCTGGCCCTCTTGAGGAGGAAAAATCCTACGTCCTACTCTTGTTTATATCGTGGGTGTATCAAAGTATAGAGTTGATCTACCTCGAGATCGTAAGTTTTGGGATGAACCCTAAAGCTAATGGCGATGATAATCGATGTGTCTCTACAGACTAAACCCTCTAGTTTATGTAGGCATCGGGGGTATATAGGGTTACAAATGGTCGGCTGCCATCTAGGGGTTGAATGCCGAACCTAATAGATATACTTGGAGTGCACACCAAGTCCTTGGTGAAGCCCGATATGCTTATGCCACAGGTTAGAGACCTCCAGAATCCTTCCTCATCAACGGGCCGGACTCCGGCCCATGGACTAGACCGGCTAGGTCGGGACCCCCTAGTCCAGAACACCGTCACAGAGGTTTGCCGGTGCCTACTTGGAGACTCATGACCCACAAGTATAGGGGATCAATCGTAGTGCTTTTGATAAGTAAGAGTGTCAAACCCAACGAGGAGCAGAAGGAAATGACAAGTGGTTTTCAGTAACAGGTAGTTTGATAGCAAGATAATTTGTAACGGACAAGTAACGATAATGGTAAATAAAGTGCAGCAAGGTAGCCCAATCCTATTGTGGCAAAGGACGGGCCAAAACGGTCTCTTATAATAAGCAAAGCGTTCTTGAGGGTACATGAGAATTTCACCATGTCACTTTCATCATGTTGGTCTGGTTCGTGTTCGCTACTTTGATAATTTGATATGTGGGTGGACTGGTGCTTAGGTGATGTTCTTACTTGAACAAACCTCCTACTTATGATTAACCCCCTCGCAAGCATCCGCAACTACGAGAAAAGCATTAAGATAAAATCTAACCATAACATTAAACTTTTGGATCCAAATCGTTCTCTTATGAACTAGCGCATAAACTAGGGTTTAAGCTTCTGTCACTCTAGCAACCCATCATCTAATAACTACTCCACAATGCATTCCCTTAGGCCCAAATATGGTGAAGTGCCATGTAATCGACGTTCACATGACACCACTAAGGGAATCACAACATACATATCATCAAAATATCGAACACATATCAAGTTCACATGTTTACTTGCAACATGACTTCTCCTGTGACCTCAAGAACAAAAGTAACTACTCACAAATGATAATCATGTTCAAGATTAGAGGGGTATTAAATAGCATAATGGATCTAAACATATAATGTTCCACCAAATAAACCATATAGTAATCAACTACACGATGTAATCTACACTACTAGTCACCCATAGGTACCAATCCGAGGTTCCGGTAAAAAGATTGAACACAAGTGATGAACTAGGTTTTGAGAGGAGATGGTGCTGTTGAAAATGTTGATGCAGATGGCCCTCCTAGAGATGAGAGGGTTGTTGGTGATGACGATGGCTTCAATTTCCCCCTCCAGGAGGGAAGTTCCCCCGCTGCTGGAGGGCAAAAGTGCTACTGCCCAAGTTCTGCCTCGAGACGGCGACGCTTCGTCTCAAAAGTCTGCTGCTAATTTTTCTAGGTTAAAATGACCTATATACCAGAAATATGGGCACCGGAGGTGAGCTGGGCTAAGGACAACCCACCAGGGCGCGCCTGGGGGGCCTGGCGCGCCCTGGTGTCTTGTGCTCACCAGGTGGCCCCCCTCTGCTAGTTATTTGCTCCAGTATTTTTTATATATTTCAAAATAATTCTTCGTGAAGTTTCAGCTCATTTGGAGATGTACATAATAGGTAACTCTGATGTAGCTTTTTCAGGTCCAGAATTCCGCTGTTGGCATTCTCCCTCTTTGTGTGAACCTTTCATATTATGAGAGAAAAGGCATCAGAGTTACTCCAAAAAGCATTATTATGCATAAAAACATTATAAATAAATGTAGGAAATCATGATGGAAAATGGACGTATCAACTCCCCCAAGCTTAGACCTCGCTTGCCCTCAAGCAAAAAACTGATATCAACAAACATGTCCACATGCTTAGAGAGAGAGGTGTCGATAAAAAAAATACGGACATAGAAGCATCATGATCATTATTATCACATCAAAGAACTTCAACATAAAACTTTATCACACAAGTTTTCTCATATAACTTCTCATCAACAAGTAACAATTCATCACAAAATTGAAGTATAAAGCATAAACTCTACTGAAAATCAACAAACTATGTTATCAATCAACTTTGCAACTACAATTCATCATACTTTCAGGAAGGGTCACGTGTCAGAGCCTTTTGGCAAATCCACATACTCAACCATCATTTAATCTTCTATGATTGCTAAAACTCACATCATACCCATGAGCAAAAAGTTTCAATAGGACACATAGAAAGATAGGCTGATGCGGACCATCCTTCGGTCATCCCCGTGGACCTACCATCATCTTACCAAGTGCCAAGAGGACCCATGACATGAGCACGAGCTAGAGCTCTCGAGACCGAGGTGACTTGTATCCTTAGTGATATCTCGTATGATCTGCTCGAGACATGGTTGCTACCTAAGTCCGAAATGTTGTGCATGATCAAGTACCGAGAGACCCCCTCCCCCCCCCCCGAGGATGCACATGAAGATGGTCAAGCTCCCAAGTCCACGGATGAAGAGAACAAACAGAAGAAGACGAGGACAGCTTCCAGGCCTCGGACATCCGGCCCCTGGAGCATCTATCCCAGACGGGGCCCAGCCGAAGCTACAGGCCCCGGACTGTAGGGGAACGTTGCAGAAAAATTAAAATTTTTCCTACGGTTTCACCAAGATCCATCTATGAGTTCATCTAAGCAACGAGTCATGGAAGAGATTTTGCATCTACATACCACTTGTAGATCGTGTGCGGAAGCTTGCAAGGTGATGATGGAGTCGTACTCGACGTGATTCAGATCACCGATGTCCAAGTGCTGAACGGACAGCACCTCCGCGTTCAACACACGTACGGGATGGGAGACGTCTCCTCCTTGATCCAGCAAGGGGGAAAGAAGGTTGAGGAAGCTCACTCCAACGGCAGCACGACGGCGTGGTGGTGTTGGTGCAGCAGTACTCCGACAGGGCTTCGCCAAGCGCTTACGGAGGAGGAGAGGTGTTGGGAGGGAGGGCTGTGCCTTGGAGATGGGTGCAGAGCCCTCCCCACCCCTCTATTTATAGGGAAGGGGCAGGGGCCGACCCTCTATATGGGATCTAGAGGGGGCGGCGGCGGGAGGGAGGCTTGCCCCCAAGCAGGCGCCCCTCGGGGTTTCCCCAACCCTAGGCGCATGGGCCCAAGGTGGGCGCGCCCAGCCCTCCAGGCTGGATCCTCCCTTTATGCCCATGTGGCCCTCCGGCAGGGTGGCCCCTCCGGTGGACCCGGAACCCCTCCGGTGGCCCCAGACAATACCGATAACCCCGAAACTTTCCGGTGTTCGTATGACAACTTCCCATATATAAAACTTCACCTCCGGACCATTCCGGAACTCCTCGTGACGTCCGGGATCTCATCCGGGACTCCGAACAACATTCGGTAGTCACATACTAGTCTTCCTAATAACCCTAGCGTCACCGAACCTTAAGTGTGTAGACCCTATGGGTTCGGGAGACACGCAGACATGACCGAGACGACTCTCGGGCAATAACCAACAGCAGGATCTGTTTACCCATGTTGACTCCCACATGCTCCTCGACGATTTCATCGGTTGAACCACGATGTCGAGGATTCGATCAAAACCTCAGATACAATTCCTTTGTCAATCGATGCGTTACTTGCCCGAGACTCGATCGTCGGTATCCCAATACCTTGTTCAGGTCTCGTTACCGCAAGTCACTTTACTCGCATCAGTAATGCATGATCCCGTGGCAACACCTTGGTCACCTTGAGCTCATTATGATGATGCATTACCGAGTGGGCCCAGAGATACCTCTCCGTCATACGGAGTGACAAATCCCGCCTCGATCCGTATCAACCCAATGACACTTTCGGAGATACCGTAATGCACCTTTATAGTCACCCAGTTACGTTGTGACGTTTGATACACCCAAGGAACTCCTACGGTATCCGGGAGTTACACGATCTCATGGTCGAAGGAAGAGATACTTGACATTGGTAAAGCTCTAGCAAACGAACTACACGATCTTTGTGCTATGCTTAGGATTGGGTCTTGTCCATCACATCATTCTCCTAATGATGTGATCCCGTTATCAATGACATCCAATGTCCATAGTCAGGAAACCATGACTATCTGTTGATCACAACGAGCTAGTCAACTAGAGGCTCGCTAGGGACATATTGTGGTCTATGCATTCACACGTGTATTACGATTTTCGGATAATACAGTTATAGCATGAATAAAAGACAATTATCATGAACAATGAAATATAATAATACTTTTATTATTGCCTCTAGGGCATATTTCCAACAGTCTCCCACTTGCACTAGAGTCACCAATCTAGTTACATTGTGATGAATCGAACACCCATAGAGTTACGTGTTGATCATGTTTTGCCCACGAGAGAGTTTAGTCAGCGGATCTGCGACATTCAGATCCGTGTGCACTTTGCAAATCTCTATGTCTCCATCTTGAACATTTTCACGGATGGAGTTGAAACGACGCTTGATGTGCCCGGTCTTCTTGTGAAACCTAGGCTCCTTGGCAAGGGCAATAGCTCCAAAGTTGTCACGAGAAGAGTTTGATCGCCCCGACGCATTGGGTATGACTCCTAGGTCGGTGATGAACTCCTTCACCCAAATCGCTTCATCGCGCTGCCTCCGAGGCTGCCATGTACTCCGCTTCACACGTAGATCCCGCCACGACGCTTCGCTTGCGGTTGCACCAGCTTCTTGCTCCACCATTCAACATATACACGTATCCGGTTTGAGACTTATAGTCATCCAGATCTGAGTCGAAGCTAGCATCGACGTAACCCTTTACGACGAGCTCTTCGTCTCCTCCATAAACGAAAACATGTCCTTTGTCCTTTTCGGTACTTCAGATATTTTGACCGCTGTCCAAAGTTCCTTGCGGGATTACTTTGGTATCTTGCTACCAAACTTACGGCAAGGTTTACGCTGGTCAGTACACAAAGATGGCATACATAATAGATCCTATGGCTGAAGCATAGGGGATGACACTCATCTCTTCTTTATCTTTTGCCGTGGTCGGTGACTGAGCTGAGCTCAATCTCACACCTTGTAACATAGGCAAGAACCCTTTCTTGGACTGATCCATTTTGAACCTCTTCAAAATCTTATCAAGGTATGTGCTTTGTGAAATACCTATGAGGCGTCTCGATCTATCTCTATAGATCTTGATGCCTAATATATAAGCAGCTTCTCCAAGGTCCTTCATTGAAAAACACTTATTCAAGTAGGCCTTAATGCTGTCCAGAAGTTTTGAATCATTTCCCATCAAGAGTATGTCATCTACATATAATAGGAGAAATGCTACAGAGCTCCCACTCACTTTCTTGTAAACGCAGGCTTCTCCATAAGTCTGCATAAACCCAAACGCTTTGATCATCTCATCAAAGCGAATGTTCCAACTCCGAGATGCTTGCACCAGTCCATAAATGGATCGCTGGAGCTTGCATACTTTGTTAGCGTTCTTAGGATCGACAAAACCTTCCGGCTGCATCATATACAGCTCTTCCTTAAGATGTCCGTTAAGGAATGCCGTTTTGACGTCCATCTGCCATATCTCATAATCATAGTATGCGGCAATTGCTAACATGATTCGGACGGACTTCAGCTTCGCTACGAGAGAGAATGTCTCGTCGTAGCCAATCCCTTGAACTTGTCGATAACCCTTAGCGATAAGTCGGGCCTTATAAATGGTAACATTACCATCCGCGTCCGTCTTCTTCTTAAAAATCCATTTGTTTTCTATCGCTCGCCGATCATCGGTCAAGTCTGTCAAAGTCCATACTTTGTTTTCATACATGGATTCTATCTCGGATTTCATGGCTTCAAGCCATTTGTTGGAATCTGGGCCCGCCATCGCTTCTTCATAGTTCGAAGGTTCACCGTTGTCTAACAACATGATTTCTAGGACAGGGTTGCTACCACTCACAGTGCGGAACGTGTCCTTGTGGACCTACGAAGTTCAGTAGCAACTTGATCCGAAGTACCTTGATCATCATCATTGGTTTCCTCTTCAGTTGGTGTGGGCATCACAGGAACATTTTCTTGAGCTGCACCACTTTCCCTTTCGAGAGGTAGTACTTCATCGAGTTCTACTTTCCTCCCACTTACCTCTTTCGAGAGAAACTCTTTTTCCAGAAAGCATCCGTTTTTGGCAACAAAGATTTTGCCTTCGGATCTTAAGTAGAAGGTATACCCGACAGTTTCCTTAGGGTATCCTATGAATACGCATTTTTCCGACTTGGGTTCGAGCTTTTCAGGTTGAAGTTTCTTGACATAAGCATCGCATCCCCAAACTTTTAGAAATGACAGCTTAGGTTTCTTCCCAAACCATAATTCATACGGTGTTGTCTCAACGGATTTAGACGGTGCCCTATTTAAAGTGAATGTAGCTGTCTCTAGAGTGTATCCCCAAAATGATAGCGGTAAATCGATAAGAGACATCATAGACCGCACCATATCCAATAGAGTGCAATTACGACGTTCGGACACACCGTTTCGCTAAGGTGTTCCAGGCGGCGTGAGTTGTGAAACGATTCCACATTTCCTTAAGTGTGTACCAAATTCGTGACTTAAGTATTCTCCTCCACCATCTGATCGTAGGAACTTTATCTTTCGGTCACGTTGATTCTCCACCTCATTCTGAAATTCCTTGAACTTTTCAAAGGTCTTAGACTTGTGTTTCATTAAGTAGACATACCCATATCTACTTAAGTCATCAGTGAGAGTGAGAACATAACGATATCCTCCGCGAGCCTCAACGCTCATTGGACCGCACACATCGGTATGTATGATTTCCAACAAGTTGGTTGCTCGCTCCATTGTTCCGGAGAACGGAGTCTTGGTCATTTTGCCCATGAGGCATGGTTCGCATGTGTCAAATGATTCATAATCAAGAGACTCTAAAAGTCCATCAAGATGGAGCTTCTTCATGCGCTTGACACCAATGTGACCAAAGGCGGCGATGCCACAAGTATGTGGGACTATCATTATCAACTTTACATCTTTTGGCATCCACACTATGAACATGTGTAATATTACACTCGAGATTCATTAAGAATAAACCATTGACCATCGGAGCATGACCATAAAACATATCTCTCATATAAATCGAACAACCATTATTCTCAGACTTAAATGAGTAGCCATCTCAGATTAAACGAGATCCGATACAATGTTCATGCTCAAACTTGGCACTAAATAACAATTATTAAGGTTCAAAACTAATCCGTGGGTAAATGTAGAGGCAGCGTGCGACGGCGATCACATCGACTCGGAGCCATTCCCGACGCAAGCGCCGTCACCTCGTCCTTTGCCGGTCTCCGTTTATTCCGCAGCTCCTGCTGTGAGTTACAAATATGAGCAACGGCACGTATCAAATACCGTGAGTTACTACAGTCTTGGTAAGGTACACATCAATTACATGTATATCAAATATACCTTTAGTGTTGCGGCCTTCTTATCCGCTAAGTATTTGGGGCAGTTCCGCTTCGATGACCCTTCCCTTGCAATAAAAGCACTCGGTCTCGGGCTTGGGTCCATTCTTTGACTTCTTCCCGGCAAGCGGCTTACAGGCGCGGCAACATCTTTGCCGTCCTTCTTGAAGTTCTTCTTCCCTTGCCCTTCTTGAACTTAGTGGTCTTATTGACCATCAACACTTGATGTTATTTCTTGATTTCAGCCTCTGCGACTTGACATCGAGAACACTTCAGAATGGTCTTCACCATCCCCGCATGTTGTAGTTCATCACAAAGCTCTTGTAGCTTGGTGGGAGTATCGGAGGATTCATCAATGACCGCCTCATCTGGGAGGTTAATGTTCATTGGGTCATACGGTTGTGCAACCCACATCTTCGGATGTGCTCACCGACGTAACTGTTTTCCTCCATCTTACAACTGTAGAACTTGTCGGAGACATCATATCTCTCGACCGGGCATGAGCTTGGAAAACTAGTTTCAGCTCTTGAACATCTCATATGCTCCGTGATGCTCAAAACGCTTTTGGAGCCCGGTTCTAAGCTGTAAAGCATGCCGCACCGAACGAGGGAGTAATCATCGGCACGAGTTTGCCAAGCGTTCAAATCGTCTTGCAAAGTCTTTGGGAGAGCAGTGGGTCGCCTAACGGTGCTTCTAGGACATATTGTTTCTTGGCAGCTATGAGGATGATCCTCGGGTTCCGACCCAATCCGTATAGTTGCTGCCATCATCTTTCAGCTTGGTTTTCTCTAGGAACGTTGAAGTTCATGTTGACATTAGCGTTGGCCATTTGATCTACAAGACATATTTGCAAAGGTTTTAGACTAAGTTCATGATAATAAAGTTCTAATCAAATTATGAACTCCCACTTAGATTAAACATCCCTCTAGTTATCTAAGTGTTACACGATCCGAGTCGACTAGCCCGTGTCCGATCATCACGTGAGACGGACTAGTCATCGTCGGTGAACGTTTTCATGTTGGTCGTATCTTCCATACGACTCGTGTTCGACCTTTCGGTCTCCGTGTTCCGAGGCAATGTCTGTACATGCTAGGCTCGTCAAGTTAACCCTAAGTGTTTTCGCTGTGTAAAACTATCTTACACCCGTTGTATGTGAACGTAAGAATCCATCACACCCGATCATCACGTGGTGCTTAGAAGCGACGAACTGTAGCAACGGTGCACGCTTAGGGAGAACACTTCTTGAAATTTTTGTAAGGGATCATCTTATTTACTACCATCGTCCTAAGTAAACAAGATGCATAAACATAATAAACATCACATGCAATTATATATAGTTGTGACATGATATGGCCAATATCATAAAGCTCCATTGATCTCCATCTTCGGGGCTCCATGATCATCTTGTCACCGGCTTGACACCATGATCTCCATCATCATGATCTCCATCATCGTGTCTTCATGAAGTTGTCACGCCAACGACTACTTCTACTTCTATGACTAACGCGTTTAGCAATAAAGTAAAGTAGTTTACATGGCGTTCTTCAATGACACGCAGGTCATACAAAAATAAACACAACTCCTATGGCTCTCGCCGGTTGTCATACTCATCGACATGCAAGTCATGAATCCTATTACAAGAACATGATCTCATACATCACAATTCATCATTCATCACAACTTCGGCCATATCACATCACACGATCAATCGCTGCAAAAACAAGTTAGACGTCCTCTAATTGTTGTTGCATCTTTTACGTGGCTGCGATTGGGTTCTAGCAAGAACGTTTTCTTACCTACGAATAACCACAACGTGATTTTGTCAACTTCTATTTACCCTTCATAAGGGCCCTGTTCATCGAATCCGCTCCAACTAAAGTGGGAGAGACAGACAACCGCCAGCCACCTTATGCAACTAGTGCATGTCAATCGGTGGAACCGGTCTCACGTTAGCGTACATGTAAGGTTGGTCCGGGCCGCTTCATCCCACAATACCGTTGAAGCAAGAAAAGACTAGTAGAGGCAAGTAAGTTGACAAGATCCACGCCCACAACAAAATTGTGTTCTACTCGTGCATTAGAGAACTACGCATAGACCTGGCTCTGATACCACTGTAGGGGAACGTTGCAGAAAATTAAAATTTTTCCTACGGTTTCACCAAGATCCATCTATGAGTTCATCTGAGCAACGAGTCATGGAAGAGAGTTTGCATCTACATACCACTTGTAGATCGCGTGCGGAAGCTTGCAAGGTGATGATGGAGTCGTACTCGACGTGATTCAGATCACCGATGTCCAAGTGCTGAACGGACAGCACCTCCGCGTTCAACACATGTGCGGACGGAGACGTCTCCTCCTTCTTGATTCATCAAGGGGAAGGAGCGGTTGAGGAAGCTTCGCTCAGCAGCACACGACGGGTGGTGGTGTTGGTGCAAAGAAGATCTCGGCAGGGCTTCGCCAAGCGCTTACGGAGGAGGAGAGGTGTTGGGAAGGGGAGGGGCTGCGCCTTGGAGATGGGTACAGCAGCCTCCCCCACCCCTCTATTTATAGGGGAAGGGGCAAGGGGGGCCGACCCCTCTAGATGGGATCTAGAGGGGGGGCGGCAGGAGGGAGGCTTGCCCCCAAGCAGGCGCCCCTCAGGGTTTCCCCCAACCCTAGGCGCATGGGCCCAAGGTGGGGGGCGCGCCCAGCCCTCCAGGGGCTGGCTCCCTCCCTTTTGCGGCCCATGTGGCCCTCCAGAGGGTGGCCCCTCCCGGTGGACCCCCGGAACCCCTCCGGTGGCCCCGGTACAATACCGATAACCCCCGGAAACTTTCCGGTATCTGTATGACAACTTCCCATATATAAAACTTCACCTCCGGACCATTCCGGAACTCCTCGTGACGTCCGGGATCTCATCCGGGACTCCGAACAACATTCGGTACTCACATACTAGTCTTCCTAATAACCCTAGCGTCACCGAACCTTAAGTGTGTAGACCCTACGGGTTCAGGAGACACGCAGACATGACCGAGATGACTCTCGGACAATAACCAACAGCGGGATCTGGATACCCATGTTGGCTCCCACATGCTCCTCGATGATTTCATCGGTTGAACCACGATGTCGAGGATTCGATCAAAACCTCAGATACAATTCCCTTTGTCAATCGGTATGTTACTTGCCCGAGACTCGATCGTCGGTATCCCAATACCTTGTTCGGTCTCGTTATCGCAAGTCACTTTACTCGCATCTGTAATGCATGATCCGTGGCCAACACCTTGGTCACCTTGAGCTCATTATGATGATGCATTACCGAGTGGGCCCAGATACCTCTCCGTCATACGGAGTGACAAATCCAGCCTCGATCCGTGTCAACCCAATGACACTTTCGGAGATACCTGTAATGCACATTTATAGTCACCCGATTCGTTGTGGACGTTTGATACACCCAAGGCACTCCTACGGTATCCGGAGTTACACGATCCGATGGTCAAAGGAAGAGATACTTGACATTGGTAAAGCTCTATCAAACGAACTACACGATCTTTGTGCTATGCTTAGGATTGGGTCTTGTCCATCACATCATTCTCCTAATGATGTGATCCCGTTATCAATGACATCCAATGTCCATAGTCAGAAACCATGACTATCTGTTGATCTGTGAGCTAGTCAACTAGAGGCTCGCTAGGGACATATTGTGGTCTATGCATTCACACGTGTATTACAATTTCCGGATAATACAGTTATAGCATGAATAAAAGACAATTATCATGAACAATGAAATATAATAATACTTTTATTATTGCCTCTAGGGCATATTTCCAACATGGACATCCGGCGCACCGCGAATGGCCTGACGTCCGGCTCACCCCCCGGAAATCCGGTGCACCATTACAGAAGCTGAACCCCTCCAGCTCGGACATCCGGCTCACCCCCCGGGAATCCGGCGCCCCATCACAGAAGCCGAACGCCTCCAGCCCGGACATCCGGCACCTCACGAGAGCCTAGAAATATGGCCCGACCGCCGGACATCCAGCCTCCCCTGTCTGCGCACAGTGTAGGGCCGAGCCCATGTGCCCCCCTTCGCCTCCTAGACTATATAAACTTCACCTCCACCCTCTTTCTAAGGTTAGCATCGTGATAGCTCATACTTTGAGATAGAGCTTTGCTCATCCATCCGGATCTACTCCACCGCGAGGGACCGACACCTTTTCGGAGAAGATCCACTTTGGATTCAAGACCTCCTCTCGGAGAAGACCCACCTCAAGACCTCCTCACGGAGAAGAACGGGTTACCCTATGTATCATCCCTTGTTGGATTCAGATCTTGTATCTCTTTGTGTTTCGAGGATCTAGCATATGTGTGACTATATTCTTGTTGGTTGAGTGTTTTCTCTTGTGTTTCCCTTGTGTTCCCCTCATTTCCCCTCTCGTGTTCTTCATGTTCTTGGTAGGATTCCCTCCAAACGTGAAAGATTGGGCGTCTAGGGTTCTACCCTACATCATCTTGGTATCATGAGCCACGTTGATCACGTTTTTGGAGCCCCTACCCTTTGTTTTCTATCTTGATTTTGTTGTTTTTCGTCCTAATCCGAAAATCCCCACAAAAAATAGACCCAATTTTTTTTGTGATTTGTTGGTGTGATGAAGTTTTTTGGATTTTATCCATGGATTTCCTTTGCCACGTGTGGATCTAACTTTCCCCCACCTTCTCCGCAATTTCCATCCACTAAATCATCTGAATTTTGCCCCGGAGTTGCCCTTTTCCCTGCAGAGTTCTTCGTGTTCGTCCACGGATCCACCGCCCGGACATCCGGCCCGTGACCCCCGAATATCCTGCTACCTCGGACATCCGGCTCCCAGGCCTGGACATCCGGCCCCTGACAGCAACAACTCCATCCACCGCCCCATTTTCCGCCTAACTTTCGCCAAATTTTGCCCCGGTGCCCACACATATTTCCGCATACCACCATCACTTCCGCATACCACCACCACTTTCCGCAAGCACCACCATCGCTTACCGCTATCACCTATAACAATTTTGACCCATTTTGGTCTTTGAGAATTTGAGTTGTGGTTCCCGTGTCCTATTGTGTTTCGGCTATATAGGTACGGTTCCACATCAACATCACCACCGCTCATCTTCGCAAAGGACTCATCATCGACAAGGACGGTAACCTCGACGACATCTTAGTTTATTCCATGCCATTTGCATTGATAACCACATAGCCTTACTTTTGCGTTGCTTACCCATCGAGACTAGCCTTTGAGTATTGCCGGCAACGTGACTTGTGCATGATACGTCTCCAACGTTCTATAATTTTTGATTGTTCCATGCTATTATATTACCCATTTTGGATGTTTATGGGCTTTACTTTACACTTTTATATCATTTTTGGGACTAACCTACTAACCAGAGGCCCAGGCCGAATTGCTGTTTTTTTGCCTATTTCAGTGTTTTGAAGAAAAGGAATATCAAACGGAGTCCAAACGGAATGAAACCTTCGGGAGCGATCTTTTCGGAACAAACGCAATCCATGAGACTTGGAGTGGACGTCAAGCTGCAGTCGAGGCAGCCACGAGGGTGCCCGGCGCGCCCCCACCCTCGTGGGCCCCTTGTTGCTACCGATGTACTTCCTTCGCCTATATATACTCCCGTACCCTGAAAACATCCAGGAGCACCACGAAAACCTAATTCCACTGCCGCAACCTTCTGTACCCGCGAGATCCCATCTTGGAGCCTTCGCCGGCAATCCTCCGGAGGGGGAATTGACCATGGAGGGCCTCTACATCATCTCCAAGGCCTCTCCGATGAGTTGTGAGTAGTTTACCATAGACCTTCGGGTCCATAGTTATTAGCTAGATGGCTTCTTCTCTCTCTTTGAATCTCAATACAAAGTTCTCCTCGATCTTCTTGGAGATCTATTCGATGTAATTCTTTTTGCGGTGTGTTTGTCGAGATCCGATGAATTATGGGTTTATGATCAAGTTTATCTATGAGAAGTATTTGAATCTCCTCTGGATTCTTTTATGTATGATTGGTTATCTTTGCAAGTCTCATCGAATTATCAGTTTGGTTTGGCCTACTAGATTGATCTTTCTTGCAATGGGAGAAGTGCTTAGCTTTGGGTTCAATATTGCGGTGTCCTTTCCTAGTGACAGCAGGGGCAGCAAGGCACGTATTGTATTGTTGCCATCGAGGATAAAAAGATGGGGTTTATATCATATTGCATGAGTTTATCCCTCTACATCATGTCATCTTTCTTAATGCGTTACTCTGTTCTTATGAACTTAATACTCTAGATGCAGGCAGGAGTCGGTCGATGTGTGGAGTAATAGTAGTAGATGCAGAATCATTTCGGTCTACTTGTCACGGACGTGATGCCTATATACATGATCATGCCTAGATATTCTCATAACTATGCACTTTTCTATCAATTGCTTGACAGTAATTTGTTCACCCACCGTAATACTTATGCTATCTTGAGAGAAGCCACTAGTGAAACCTATGGCCCCCGGGTCTATCTTTTATCATATAAGTTTTCCATCTACTTTTATTTGCATCTTTTACTTTCCAATCTATATCGTAAAAATACCAAAAATATTTATCTTATCTTATTATCTCTATCAGATCTCACTTTCGCAAGTTACCGTGAAGGGATTGACAACCCCTTTATCGCGTTGGTTGCGAGGTTCTTGTTTGTTTGTGTAGGTGCGTGGGACTTTTGAGGAGCCTCCTAATGGATTGATACCTTGGTTCTCAAAAACTGAGGGAAATACTTACGCTACTTTGCTGCATCACCCTTTTCTCTTCAAGGGAAAACCAACGCGGTGCTCAAGAGGTAGCAATGCAGATTAGTGATCATACTCCATATAGCATACATACCATATCATAGTGGTGCATATCATTGGTATCATCTTTTGTGTCACAAAGTTGTCATCGTATACACAATTGCTATCTTGGTTTGTGAAGTTTTGCATGCGAAAAGAGCTCAAAAGTGAAAGAGCAAAACAAGCTTTTAAGCAAGAAGGAAAGATAAGCAAAGAGCTTATAAGCATGAACCATAGCATCATACTACATTAAAATTGTCATATCCGATCATCTTGGATCATACCATCGGAATACCATAAATATAGCATACTTGGGATAGAAGTCGTTGCATTTTGCCTAGTAGGTTGTGCACAAGTCCGTATCCACCTATTTTGCAATCGTGCTAGCGTTTCTCTAGTGTTGTGCAACAAGAGCATTTTCGTGGTCTCCACATTTTGGCTCATCCCTTGGTTGCACGACCCCACTTATCTATTTACGTGTGTGTTTCCGTGTACCATATCTTGCTATTGTTCTACTTGTTGCATTTGCAAATTTGTGAATCTTTGCCAACATTATTGAGGCTCACTAACAATTGCATCAAATTTTGTGCCACCATCCTAACCGAGCTCTACCATAAGCTTTTACTTGTGTAGGTGTGAGAACCGACAAGAATTGGTACCAATTGTGTTATTTCCTTGTTCCACACTTGAGTGATCATTGATCCATCTTCAACATCGGTCAAGGTACATTTGGTATAAGTCCTTCTCTTTCTTCCACTCACATATTTGCTTGGAATGATGGATAGGCCAAGTTCTTCTACCAAACCACTCTTCATCGAGCAAGACGACGACATGACATCCTATGTCACCAAGAGCCACCTCTTCGGTGCACAAAGAGCTTTGCACCAAGAACAACAAGCAATGAGTGACCACATCGACAATCTTGCCACCGACTTGCGACTCTCCGAGCAACGAACAAGAGACTACTTCGACAACAAGCTCGACGCTCACAAACAAGAGAACGATGCAAGAATGGATGAGATTCGTGCTTTGTTGGTGAATCAACATTCTTCCACTTCTTCCTACTCAAGACGGAGCCATTCAAGTCGACACACTGATGACACCCTCTCCGACTCAAGTACACCGACATCAAATACTCTACATCGAGCCGTGCATCAAGACCATCATGCATCTCGCAATCCTCTACACGGCAATCATCCACAAGAGCAAGTCGACGAGCAAGCACATCATCATCGACAAAACTAAGTCCCTCTTGTACAAGCTCAAGAACGACAACGTCAACGTCACCAAGAGGAAGAGCGAGCGCGACAACATCAAGACGAACAAGACACCGAAGCTCAACATCTTCAACACCAACAACGTGAAGCACAAGCTCTTGAGGCGCAACGTGCCCTTCAAGAATCAAGTTGAGCCATTGCCAACCACAACCGAGATAGGTGCAATCAATAGGAAGCACTTCGTGAAGAAATTCAAGAGCGAAACTACCAACCAAGAGTGCATCGTCAAGTTCCTGAAGCTCCTCCACAAGCTCGACAAGCTCCTCCACAACCTCAAGTTCAACAAGAGCAAGATGACTATGGAAATCCTCCATGCCAAGAGCAACATGAGGTTGATAATCCTCCACGTCAAGGGCGTCATCATCACTCTCGACCCCAACACAATGAAGAGCAACGCTATGGCAAGCTCAAGTTCACCATGCCCAAGTTCAATGTAAGCAGTGATCCCGAAGGTTACCTTTCATGGGCATTGAAGGTCAACAAGATCTTTTGTTTGCACAACTATGAGGAAGAGAAGAATATTGCTATGGCATCCCTTGAGTTCCAAGACTATGTGCTCATATGGTGGGAACAAGTCCTTGGGCGCCGAGAAGCAAGAGGTGAACCACCAATCACCACTTGGGCTCAAATGAAAGATGTCATGCGAGCACGCTTTGTGCCCACCTACTACAACCGCGACCTCTTCAAGAAACTCCAACTCCTCAAGCGAGGAACAAAGAGCGTTGAAGAATACTACAAGGAAATGGATATTGCCATGATAAGAGCCAATGTCACGGAAGATGATGAGCAAACTACGACCCGTTTCTTGAATGGCCTCAATCATCCCATCAAGAAGATTGCCGACTTCCAACCCTACTCCAACCTCATTGAGCTCGTGCATCAAGCTACCAAAGCGAAACGTCAAGTGCAAGATGGCTTCAAGTACACCAATTATTCGTCCAAGAGCTACGACTTCTCCAACACCCAAGCTTCAACAACTTCAACATCTTCCACCTCAACCAAGCCATCTACAAGCAACAGCGACAAGTCGAGTTACAAGAAAACTTCGACAACCTCAAGTCGTCCTCCTACTACAAGCAACTTCAAGACACGCGCTTCATCATCTACTCCAACCGATGAGACCGTCAAGACTAGTTCCTTCAAGTGTTTCACTTGCGGCGGCCGAGGCCACAAGTCCTTTGAGTGCACCAACAAGCGCACCATGATCCTTAATGACGATGGAACATATGATTCCATGAGTGAAGAGGAAATGGAAGCCCTTGATCAAGTGGTCATGCACCAGCGCGTGAACGAAGATGAAGACGATCAAGTCTTTTGTGATGAGGATTCGAGCCCCGCTCTCGTTGTCTCCAAAGTCTTGACTCTTCAACATCAAAAAGACGAAGACCAAAGATGCCACATCTTCCACACCAAGGCCGACATCAATGGAAGGTCCGACAAGGTCATCATCGATGGAGGTAGTTGTCACAACTTGGCAAGTGAAGAACTATGCTCCAAGCTCCAATTGGTCAAGATGAAGCACCCGCAACCCTACAAGGTCCAATGGCTAAGCGATTCTGGCACTATACAAGTTGAGCATACGATCAAAGTCTCCTTCAAAATTGGAGAATATGAAGACACTTTGGAGTGTGATGTCATCCCGATGCCCGTTTTCCACCTCCTTCTTGGTCGGCCATGGAAATTTGACCATGGCATCATCCACAACAGGCGTACCAATCATTATAGCTTCAAGATGAAAGGAAAGGAATATGTGCTACGACCTATGTCTCCAAGTCAAGTGATCACCGACAAGCAAGCCACCCATCATGGAGAAAAGAGTGAGAGAGTGATCCACCCAAAAGAGAGTGAGCGCCACAAGCCAAAATCGAGTGCCTCCATGATGAGCGATAAGAAAAACTTAGTCCTATTTGCCACGAAAAGTGAGATGAGAGAAGTGTGTGAGAACCCATCACGTGTTATGCACTATGTCCTTGTGTGCAAGGATGAGGCACCAAAAACTAACACCTCTCACGATCCACCTTTAGTGTTATCTTCTCTTTTGCAGGAATTCCAAGATGTTTTCCCCGATGAGCTACCTCCGGGTCTACCTCCACTATGAGGCATTGAGCACCGAATCAACCTCATCCTCGGAGCACCTCTACCTAACAAGGCTCCCTACCACGTCAACCCCGAGGAAACTGAGGAGATCCAACGACAAGTACAACAACTCATCGACAACGGCCAAGTACGTGAAAGTTTGAGTCCTTGTGCCGTTCCGGTCATACTTGTTCCAAAGAAAGAAAGTACTTATTGCATGGTTTTCGATTGCCGTCCCATTAATGCTATCACCGTTAGATATCATTATCCTATTCCACGCCTAGATGATATGCTTGATGAGCTTAGCGGAGCCACCATTTTCTCTAAGATTGATCTTAAGAGTGGCTACTACCAAATACGCATCCAAGAAGGTGATGAATGGAAAACCGCATTTAAGACCAAATTTGGCTTATATGAGTGGCTAGTTATGCCAATGGGTTTATTTGAAGCACCCGGTACTTTCATGCGAGTCATGCACTTTGTTCTTCATCCCTATATTGGTGTATTTGTATTGGTCTATTTTGATGATATTCTTGTCTTTAGCAAATCCCTCAAAGAGCATGTCACCCATCTTAGAACCGTGTTTGCAAACCCTTAGGAAATAGATACTTTATGCTAATATGGAAAAATGCCTTTTTGGTGTTGATAAGCTTGTTTTGTTGGGTTTTGTTGTGTCTTCTAAGGGTGTTCATGTAGATGAATCTAAGATCAATGCTATTAAAACTTGGCCCCAACCAACTAACTTGCAACAAGTGCGTAGTTTTCTTGGTTTAGCCGGTTTCTATCGATGCTTTGTGAATGATTTTAGCACCATTGCTTCACCTTTACATTGTTTGAGTAAGAAAAATGCGCCATTTGTTTGGGGACCATCCCAAGATACCGCATTTAATGAGCTTAAGAATTTGCTTACTCATGCTCCCATGCTTGCATTACCCAACTTTGACAAACCTTTTGAGATTCATTGTGATGCTAGTGGTCATGGCATAGGAGGTGTGTTAACGCAAGAGAAGCACCCCATAGCATACTTAAGTGAGAAACTTTCCAGAGTGCAACTCAGTTACCCCATCTAAGACAAAGAGTTATATGCTTTAGCGTGAGTTTTGCGTGAATGGGAACATTACCTTCGCCCACATGTGTTTATCATTCATACGGATCATGAAACGCTTAAGTACTTAAAGGGCCTAACTAAGTTGAACAAGCGTCATGCTAAATGGAGTGAATTCATAGAGTCTTTTCCTTATGTCATCAAGTACATCAAGGGTAAGGAAAATGTAGTGGCGGATGCCCTTTCCCGCATATGCATGCTTGTCACTAAACTTGAATTGAATTTCATTGACTTTGAGCACACAAAAGACTTGTATGCACATGATACTACTTTTGCTATTCCTTATGCTAAGTGTTTGACGCATACATCTTGGGAACGATATTACATCAAGGATGATTATCTTATGAGAGCTAACAAACTTTGCATTCCCGAGTCTTCTCTTCGTTTGCTCCTTTTGCAAGAGGCTCATGGAGGCGGACTCATGGGACACTTTGGATGCGACAAGACATTCGCCACGCTCTCCAAGAACTACTTTTGGACCAAGATATTCCGCGACGTCTCACGCTTCACCAACCGATGCTCTACATGTCGCAAAGCTAACTCAAAAGCTCAATCCCATGGACTTTACATGCCTCTTCCTATTCCTTATCAACCTTGGAGGCATTAGCATGGACTTTGTACTTGGTTTGCCTAAAACTCAAAATGGAAATGATTTCGTGTTTCTTGTTGTGGACCGATTCTCTCAAATGGCTCATTTTATCCCATGCAACAAGATAGATGATGCTTCACATATTGCAAGTGTCTTTTGTAGGGAAATCTTGCTTCTACATGGAGTGCCCAAAACGATTGTCTCGGACCGCGACGTCAAGTTCTTTAGTTACTTTTGGAAGACTCTATGTGCCAAGCTCGGAATCAAGCTCTTGTTCTCTTCGACATACCATCCTCAAACCGACGGCCAAACGGAGGTGACAAATCAAACACTCTCCACTCTACTACGCGTGTTGATCAAGAGGAACATCAAGGAGTGGGGGAGTGCCTACCCATCACCGAGTACACCTACAACCGCGCAAGACATTCGACTACTGGCAAGTCCCCCTTTGAGGTCGTCTACGGCTTCAACCCGTTGTCCACATTGGACATTCTACCTCTTCCACTACAAGAGCGCACCAACATGGACGCGAGTGCACGAGCAAGCTACCTCAAGAAGATGCATGACGATACGAGACTCACAATCGAGCGCCAAGTACACTGACTCGCGAACAAGCTCAACATCAACAAGCAACCCATGATATTCAACATTGGAGATCTTGTGTGGCTAGACCTTCGCAAGGAGCGCTTCCCCAATGAACGCAAGTCCAAACTACTACCACGAGTCGATGGACCCTTCAAGGTGCTTGAACGCTACAACAACAACGCCTACAAGATCAACATTCCACGCGACAAATACTCCATGAGCGACATCTTCAACGTCAATGATCTCTCCCCGTACCATGGTGATGAGGATTTCGATCCAAGGTCGGATCTTTCCCAAGGGAGGGGAGATGATGAAGAGCATCCTTAGGTCATCCCCATGGACCTACCATCATCTCACCAAGTGCCAAGAGGACCCATGACACGAGCACGAGCTAGAGCTCTCGAGACTGAGGTGACTTCTCTCCTTAGTGATATCCCGTATGATCCGCTCAAGACATGGTTGCTACCTAAGTCCGGAATGTTGTGCATGATTAGGTACCGAGAGAACCCCCCGAGGATGCACATGAAGATGGTCAAGATCCCAAGTCCAAGGATGAAGAGAACCAATGGAAGAACACGAGGACAGCTTCCAGGCCCCGGACATCCGGCCCCTGGAGCATCTACCCCAGACACAGCCTAGCCGAAGCTACAGGCCCCGGACATCCGATGCACAGCGAACGGCCGGACATCCAGCTCACTCCCCGGAAATCCGGTGCACCATCACAGAAGCTGAACCCCTCCAGCTCAGACATCCGGCTCACCCCCTGGAAATCCGGTGCCTCATCACAGAAGCTAAAACCCTCCAGCCCGGACATCCGGCCTGACAGCCCGAACATCCGGCGCCTTGCGAGAGCCCAGACATCCGGCTTGACGCCCGGACATCCGGCCTCCCCTATCTGCGCACAGTGTAGGGTCGAGCCCATGTACCCCCCTTCGCCTCCTAGACTATATAAACTCCTCCTCCACCCTCTTTCTAGGGTTAGCATTATGATATCTCATACTTTGAGATAGAGCTTTGCTCATCCATCCCGATCTACTCCACCGCGAGGGACCGACACCTCTTCAGAGAAGATCCACTTTGGATTCAAGACCTCCTCTCGGAGAAGACCCACCTCAAGACCTCCTCACGGAGAAGAACCGGTTACCCTATGTATCATCCCTTGTTGGATTCAGGTCTTGTATCTCTTTGTGTTCCGAGGATCTAGCATATGTGTGACCATATTCTCATTGGTTGAGTGTTTTCTCTTGTGTTTCCCTCGTGTTCCCCTCGTTTCCCCTCCCGTGTTCTTCGTGTTCTTGGTAGGATTCCCTCCAAACGTGAAAGATTGGGCGTCTAGGGTTCTACCCTACATCTTAGGGGCTTATAGTTTCTCCTCCTAATGTATTCATCTCAAGGGTGATGTCAATAATAATAACTCATGCTCACCCATATACAACTGGATATATGTGCCTAGATCTTTCCTCACCACATGATGCTTGCCAAAAGAGAAAATAAAAAGGAATGGGGAAGAATACTTTGACTCTTGCATAAAGTAAATACATAAAAGTAAAAGATAGGACCTTTGCAAAGGGAAGCAGAGGTTGTCATGCACTTTTTGTTTGTATGCCGAATCCCTTAATGCAAGAGAACATCACATTATATTTCCCCTTATGATAGCAACCTTTATTATGCAGTCCGTCACTTTTATTACTTTGCCATCACAAGTTCGTACAACACTCAACTTCTCTTACACTAAATGATCCAACACATTTAGAAGCAATTTTTATTGCCTTATTGCACCGATGACAAATTACTTGAAGGATCTTACTCAATCCATTGGTAGGTATGGTGGACTCTCAAATAAGATTTTGGGTTTAAGGGTTTTTGGATGCACGAGTAGTATCTCTACTTAGTGAGGAATTTTGGCTATCAAATATATTGAGCAAGCACCACATTTGAAGGATCTATGACAATATAACTTCTTTTCGAATATGAAGGACCATAAATCATTATGTTGTCTTCCTTGTCCAATGTCAACAATTTTTTCATATAATATTTAATGGGGGCTCACAATCATAAAAGATGTCCAATATAGTATATTTGCATGTGAACCTTCTCTTCCCTTATTATTTCTTTCATGAGTTGCATCATTGACCAATGCTATGTTTGTCAATCTCCAACAAATTTTACCTCTTATGCTTTTCCTTATGTGATATCATTACTTACCGTAAGATTAGCATATGATTTTTTTGCATTTATTTTTATTTGATTTCAACAAAGAAGTAAAGAAGAAAAACTCAGACTAAACTTTATTATATATCTCGCACATGATTAAAAAGATAGATAGATAGATCAGTAAGCAAGCACTTTAAAGCAGATCGAACTAAACTTTATTCAACTAAATCAAAGTATAACTAAAGATAGAACTAAAATAGGTAAAGGCAAAGATAGTGGTGGTGATACGATACCGGGGCACCTCCCCCAAGCTTGGCACAAGCCATGGGGAGTGCCCGTACCATGAACTCAAGTCTCCTTTGGTGGGGAAGATGATGATGGTGGTGGTGATGAGGTAGTAGCGAGCTTATCCTTCGGCTTCCACATCAACGGTTCACCATCATAAGAGGAAGCGCGAGTCTCACGAGTCCTGCAACTGGCAGCTAACTCATACCTTTAAATCTCGCCTCATATTCAAATACTTGATATTGGAGATTCATAGATTTGGTTTTGCAGAAAATTGATTTGCTCGTTGAGGGTGAAGACAATGTCCTTCATGGGCCAACCATCCACCTTGTGATCACGGGTGAACTCCATAATCATGAGGTGATTGGCACTGAGCCCACGTTCCACCATCCCCTTGCACTTGAAGGCCTGCTGCTCCATGTCTTCGAGTCTGGCCTCCATGGTTCCCGTCCTCTTGGGCCCCTGGACATCCCAGATATGGAGCACCCCCTCACGCATCTCAATGGCTTGAGGGTGCTGCATCACCTCCCGCAAATATGGGTTGATGACCTTCTCAAAGAACTTGTCCTTGGAGGAGTTCAGAGCAGCCATGGCGATCCAGATCTGTCAGAAAATAGCAAGAAAGAAGAACAGAAGATTTATTTGCGATATGGTGGTTAATACGTTCGGGGGGTATATAAAGTTTTTTTTATCTTGGGAAACAAGCAAACGGGAGGAAAACAGAGTCAGGAAGGTTCCTGAGGTGGGCACAACCCACCTGGGTGCGCTAGGCAAGGCAGGCGCGGCCTGGTGTCTTGTACCCTCCTTGGTTGCCTTCATGGTTGTTTCTTATTTTCCTAATTTTTGTAATATTCCAAAACTAATAAAAAAATATTTTTATGGATTTTTTGGCGTCCGTTTACTTACCGTATCACGTACCTCCTCTTTTTAGGATTTTGGAGTATTCCGGAAAGTTTCTTTTATGTGTTCCTCTGGTGCCATGGTTTGGATAATATTGCTTTCAAGATTATAGGCGTACCTGAGATATAGTGCTTAATTCTTTGCCCATTGACTACCTTCGGATAGCTCCAGAACGATAAACCTCCTCGATGATATATCGTCCTTCCCATTTAGAGAGAAGTTTTCCTGCAAAGAATCTGAAACGAGAGTTGTACAAGAGGACATATTCTCCTATCTTGAATTCCCACTTTTGGATTCTTTTATCATGCCATCTTTTAACTTTTTCTTTAAATAATTTTGCATTCTCATAAGCTTGGGTTCTCCATTCATCTAATGAGCTAATATCAAATAATCTCTTTTCATCGGCAAGTTTGAAATCATAGTTGAGTTCTTTAATTGCCCAATATGCTTTATGTTCTAACTCAAGAGGCAAATGACAAGCTTTTCCATAAACCATTTTATAGGGATACATACCCATAGGATTTTTATATGTTGTTCTGTAGGCCCAAAGTGCATCACCCAATTTCTTAGACCAATTCTTTCGGGGCCTATTAACAGTTTTACGTAGTATTAGTGTTATTTATCTATTGCTAAGTTCAACTTGACCACTAGTTTGAGGATGATAAGGTGATGCAATTCTATGGTTAACATCATATTTAGCAAGCATTTTACGGAAAACACCATGAATAAAGTGTGAACCACCATCAGTCATTAAATATCTAGGGACTCCAAACCTTGGAAAGATAACCTCTTTAAGCATTTTAAATGAAAGTGTTATGATCAACACTACTGGTTGGAATAACTTCTACCCACTTAGTAACATAATCAACAGCAACAAAAATATGAGTATACCCATTAGAGGAAGGAAAAGGTCCCATGTAATCAAAACCTCAAACATCAAATGGTTCAACATCAAGTGAACAATTCATAGGCATTTCTTGACGCTTACCGATATTTCCAATTCTTTGGCATTCATCACAAGATAAAAAAACTCACGGGCATCCTTGAAGAGAGTAGGCCAATAAAAACTAGATTGCAATACCTTGTGAGCAGTTCTATCTCCCGCATGATGTCCTCCATAAGCTTCGAAGTGACATTTCCGTAGGATTTGTTCCTGTTCATGCTCAGGTACACAATGTCTAATAATACCATCTACTCCTTATTTACAAAGATGTGGGTCATCCCAAAAGTAATGTCTTAAATCATAGAAGAACTTTTTTCTTTTGTTGTTATGTAAAACTAGGTGGTATATATTTAGGGACAATGTAATTAGCATAGTCAGCACACCAAGGAGTATTATGAGAAACATTTATTGCAGCTAGTTGTTCATCAGGAAAGCTATCATTAACAGGTAGTGGGTCATCAAGAATATTGTCTAACATAGACAAATTATCAGCTACAGGGTTCTCAACTCCTTTCCTATCAGTGATATGTAAATCAAATTCTTGTAGCAAGAGAACCCGCCTAATGAGTGTAGGTTTAGCATCTTTATTTTCCATAAGGTATTTTATAGCAGCATGATCAGTGTGAACAATTACTTTGGAATCAACAATATAAGATCTGAATTTATCACAAGCAAACACAACTGCTAAAAATTCTTTTTCAGTAGTAGCATAATTTCTTTGGGCACTGCCTAGAGTTTTGCTAGCATAATGAATAACATTTAATTTCTTGTCAACTCTTTGTCCTAGAACAGCACCAACATCATAATCACTAGCATCACACATAATTTCAAAAGGCAAGTTCCAGTCAGGTGGTTGGACAGTAGGTGCAGAAGTTAAGGCTTTCTTAAGTGTGTCAAAGGCTTCTACACAATCATCATTGAAAACAAATGGAACATCCTTTTAGAAAAGATTAGTAAGAGGCCTAAATTTTTTAGAGAAGTCTTTAATAAACCTCCTATAGAACCAGCATGACAAGGGAAACTTCAAATACCTTTAATTTCTTTAGGACATGACATTTTCTCAATTGCATCAACTTTAGCTTTATCCACCTCAATACCTCATTCAGAAATTGTATACCCCAAGACAATGCATTCATTAACCATAAAGTGGCACTTCTCCCAATTCAAAACAAGATTAGTTTGCTCACATCTCTGCAAAACTCGATCTAGGTTGCTCAAGCAATCATCAAAATAAGTTCCATAAATAGAAAAATCATCCATTAGAACCTCAACAATCTTTTCACAAAAATCAGAGAATATAGTAGTCATACATCTTTGAAAGTAGCAGGTGTATTACATAAGCCAAAAGGCATACGTCTATAAGCATAAGTTCCAAAAGGACAAGTAAAGGTAGTTTTCTCTTAATCAGGTTGTGAAACAGGTATTTGAGAAAAACCAGAATATCCTTTAAGAAAGCAAAAGTGTGTATGCTTAGATAATATTTCCAACATTTGATCAATAAAAGGCAGAGGGTAATGATCTTTTCTGGTTACTTTATTTAGTTTTCTAAAACCAATTACCATTCTATAGCCAATAACAATTCTTTGTGCAATAAGTTCATTTTTATCATTAGGAACAACATTAATACCTCCCTTCTTAGGGACACAATGAACAGGACTCACCCATCTACTATCAGCTATGGGATATATTATACCTGCTTCCAGAAGCTTTAATATTTCAGTTCTTACCACTTCTTTTATCTTAGGATTCAAACGATGTTGATGATCAACAATGGGTTTAGCATCAGGTTCCATATTAATCTTGTGCTGACAGAGAGTGGGACTAATGCCCTTAAGATCATCAAGAGTATATCCAATAGCAGCACGGTGCTTCTTTAGATTTTTTTAATAATTTTTCTTCTTCATGTTCTGAAAGGTTAGCACTAATAATAACAGGATATATCTTTTTCTCATCAAGACAAGCATATTTCAAAGTGTCAGGCAATTGTTTCAATTCAAACACAGGATCACCTTTAGGTGGAGGAGAACCTCCTAGAGTTTCAATAGGTAAAGTATGTTTGAGCAGGGGTCGTTGTTCAAAGAAATTTTTATCTATTTCATTTCTTTCATGCATATGCATATCATTTTCATGGTCTAGCAAATATTGTTCTAGTGATCAGCACGAGGCACGACAATAGAAGCAAGACCAATTATTTCATCCTTACTAGGCAATTCTTTCCTATGGGGTTGTCTATTAAACTTGGAAAAATTAAACTCATGAGAGTCATCACCAAAGCTAACATCGATAGTTTGATTTTCACAATCTATTTTAGCATTAACGGTGTTCAAGAAAGGTCTACCAAAGATAATGGGACAAAAATCGTCTTGTGGGGAACCAAGAACTAGAAAATCAGTAGGATATCACACATGACTTCAACATCTCTAACAATCCCAAGCGGTGTGATGTTGTCTCTATTAGCAAATTTAATAGTAACATTTATGTCTTCTATTTTAGCAGGTGCTATGTCATTCACAATTTCTTGGTAAAGAGTAAAAGGAATAGCAGTTACACTAGCACCCAAATCACATAAACCATGATAGCAATCATCTCCAATTTTAACTGAGACAATAGTCATGTCAACTACAGGTCTATGTTTATCTTTTTCATTGGGTTTGGCAATTCTAGCAGCTTTGTCACAGAACTAAATAACATGCACATCTATATTTTCTACCAGGAGATCTTTAACCATAGAAACAGTAAGTTCCACTTTAATTTGTTCAACAGGTTTAGGTGCTCTAATATGCTTTTATGAACCACGGTTGAAACCTTAGCATGTTCCTTTATCCTAATAGGGAAAGGTGGTTTTTCAATATAAGCAGTAGGCACAACTGGATCAACATTATAGATAATAGTTTCATCTTTTGCTATGATTAGTTCTTTAATTTCTTCTTTAATAGGTGGGGTGATATTTAAACCACTTCTCCTTAGGAAGATCAACATGAGCAGCAAATGATTCACAAAAATAGGCTACTATCTCAGAGTCAAGTCCATATTTAGGGCTAAACTTTTGAAAAGCATCGATATTCATAAAGGATTCAACACAATCAAACTTAAGCTTAATACCTGACTCTTTACCTTCGTCGAGTTCCAATCTTCAGAGTTGCATTTAATTTTTTATAAAAGATCCCACCTGAATTCAATAGTCTTCCTCATAAAAGAACCAGTACAGGAAGTATCGAGCATGGATTGATCATCACGATAAAGCCGAGCATAAAAATTCTGAATGATAATTTATCTCGAGAGCTCATGATTGGGGCATGAATATAACATTGACTTAAGGCTCCCCCAAGCTAGAGCGATACTTTCTCCTTCGAGGCCAAAAATTATATATGTAAATCCAATCACGATGAACTAAATGCATAGGATAATTCTTTTGTTGAAATTCCAATTTCAATCGATTCAAGTTCCAAGATCCTATACCATGTCAATGCTTTTCCCTTCAAAGATAAAGGGAAATCATTCTTCTTAGCTTCACCTTCGGGCAAACCTGTAAGCTTAAATAATCCACAAATTTCATCCACATAGATCAAGTGCATATCAGGATGTTCAGTTCCATCTCTTGCATAAGGATTAGCTAGCAGTTGTTCTCTCACACACGAAGGAATTTCATAACCAATATTTTCTTTAGATGAAGTAGGTTGATGGGCAACTAATTGTGCTTCCCATCGAGGTGAAGATACCCCGAACAAACCGCTCAAAGGATTGTTTTCCATGGTAACAAGTGACAATAAATTTCAGCACACTATATAAAATTTTTCTTATCGATTTCCACTTACCAAGAGCGCTTCACTCCCCGACAACGGCGTCAGAAAAGAGCCTTGATGACCCACAAGTACAGGGGATCAATCGTAGTCCTTTTGATAAGTAAGAGTGTCGAACCAAACGAGGATCAGAAGGAAATGAAAAGTGGTTTTCAGCAATGTATTCTCTGTGAGCACTGAAATAGTCGGTAACAGGTAGTTCGATAGCAAGATAATTTGTAACGGACAAGTAAAGGTAACGGTAAATAAAGTGCAGCAAGGTAGCCCACTCCTTTTGTGGCAAAGGATAGGCCAAAATGGTCTCTTATAATAAGCAAAGCGTTCTTGAGGGTACACGGGAATTTCACCATGTCACTTTCATCATGTTGGTTTGATTCATGTTCGCTAATTTGATAATTTGATATGTGGGTGGACCGGTGCTTAGGTGCTGTTCTTACATGAACAAACCTCCTACTTATGATTAACCCCCTCGCAAGCATCCGCAACTATGAGAAAAGTATTAAGATAAAATCTAACCATAGCATTAAACTTTTGGATCCAAATCGTTCCCTTAGAAGTAGCGCGTAAACTAGGGTTTAAGCTTCTGTCACTCTAGCAACCCATCATCTAATAACTACCCCACAATGCATTCCCTTAGGCCCAAATATGGTGAAGTGCCATGTAGTCGACGTTCACATGACACCACTAAGGGAATCACAACATACATATCATAAAAATATCGAACACATATCAAGTTCACATGATTACTTGCAACATGACTTCTCCGGTGACCTCAAGAACAAAAGTACTCACAAATGATAATCATGCTCAAAATCAGAGGGGTATTAAATAGCATAATGGATATGAACATATAACCTTCCACCAAATAAACCATATAGTAATCAACTACAAGATGTAATCAGCACTATAGTCACCCACAGGCACCAATCTGAGGTTCCGGTAAAAAGATTGAACATAAGTGATGAACTAGGGTTTGAGAGGAGATGGTGCTGCTAAAGATGTTGATGCAGATGGCCCTCCTAGAGATGAGAGGGTTGTTGGTGATGACGATGGCTTTGATTTCCCCCTCCGGGAGGGAAGTTCCCCCGGCAGGATAGCTCCGCCGGAGGGCAAAAGCGCTCCTGCCCAAGTTCCGCCTCGAGACGGCAACGCTTCGTTCCGAAAGTCCCCTGCTAATTTTTTCTAGGTCAAAATGACCTATATACCAGAGATGGGCACCGGAGGTGGGCTGGGCTGAGCACAACCCACCAGGGCACGCCTGCGGGGGCCTGGCGCGCCCTTGTGTCTTGTGCTCACCAGGTGCCCCCCTCCGGTAGTTATTTGCGCCATTATTTTTTATATATTTCAAAATAATTCTCCGTGAAGTTTCAAATCATTTGGAGATGTGCAGAATAGGTAACTCTGACGTAGCTTTTTTAGGTCCAGAATTCCAGCTGTCGGCATTCTCCCTCTTTGTGTGAACCTTGCATATTAGGAGAGAAAAGGCATTAGAATTACTCTAAAAAGCATTATTATGCATAAAAATATTATAAATAACAGTAGGAAATCATGATGCAAAATGGACGTATCAGAGACCTCCTCCTACATCTCGCGAGCAGTAGAAGCGTGCATGGGCGGCATCCCGAAGAGGGCCGGACAGGGGCAGCATGCTTGGCCCGCCGGGGAACCTGAGCCTGCTCCGTGCAGGTGCTCAACCCGCCGAGGAACCTGAACTTGCTCACGCCAGTGCTCGTCTCGTTGGGGGACCTTTCCCTGCTCCATGTCAGTGCTCGTCCTGCCAGGGGACCTTTCCCTGCTCAGCGCCGCGAGCAGGAGGGGCATGGCATCAGGAGGAAGAGGGTGTGGAGGCAGAGTAACACGACCACGTAGGAGAGTAGACTTGGCCAGTGCCTGCAGTGCATGAGTGTTCGCCGGTGGAGAGCCATGCGTGCTGACAGAGGCGAAGGGCCCAATTGCAATCTTTATTTTGCTTGTAGGGGGCTTTATGCTATTTTGCAGGGACCTTATTGTAAATTCTACTACTGACTATTGGGCTCCACATTGAACCTGAAACGATTTATACGGGGTTTGTTCTGCTGACACACACGTCATCGTGTAAAAGCATTGTAAAAACTTTTTACGGTATCCCCTAAAACGATTTTACAAGACAAACTTTTATGGAATCTACTAGAGATGCTCTGAGTGAGGAAGGGACCGGTTAAAAAGCGATGCGAGGCCGGGCTGTTGTGTCAACATGGCGAACGTCCATACTCCTTTTATTTCACCCTTTCATTTAGGCCTGGTATGGAGGATTTGGGACATTTGAACATGTCCGGCCTAACGTTGGGGTTCGCGCCCTTAGGCCTCTGATCGAGGGCATATGCCCAAGACGCCTCCTGGAGCTGCTTCTCGTACTCGAGAACGGGCTACGAGGAGCGGGGCGGCAGGTCCTCCTCCTGCAGGAGGTAGTCCCAGTTGGGATCGGATCCGTTGCCCTCTTCATCGGCACGATCCTTCTTGGCGACAGACGATGCAATGAATGACAAGGGCTTTGACAACGTGGCGGCGACGTGTCTCCACTTCAGCCGGGTTGGAGCCCCAGCTCTCGTCGGATCCGTCATCGCGACAGGGTTGTAGCACGTCAGAGCAATAGCTACCAAGATACCACATCATCCGGCTACTGCGCTCTTCCTTCGTCATCTTCTTGTCCATCATGGCGAGGTGGCAGGAGGTGACAGTGGAATGGGCAATGGGGGTAGTGGCTAGAGTTTTTGAAGTGGAGCGAAGGAAGAGTGAGTAGGAAAGGACCAGTTAAAAAGCGATGTGGGGCCGGACATCAGGGACTACGTGGTAGCTGTTCGAACTCCTCCACTCTACCCCTTGATTTGAGATGGCCGGGGTAAGGCCTAAAGTAGGGATCTGTGGCGGTTGTCCAAAATTTTCTACTCCATCCTTCAGTTTGAGACGGCCAAACACGTCTGGCCTAAAGTAGGGATTTGTAACAGATGTCCAAACTCCCCTACTCGACCCCTCAAATTAAGACGGTGGGACACGTCTCGCCTAAAGTAGGGATCCGCGACGGATGTCCAAACTCTCCTGCTCTACCCCTCAATTACGGCGGGACACGTCTCGTCTAAAGTAGGGATCCGCGCCCTCCCTTTAGGCCTCCCCTCCAACCACAAAATCACGTGGGCAATGCAAAAACCGAAGAAGCTTAATTAGCAGTTTATAACTCACTCAAACAGCCTGTCGTCGTCGGTGGATGGCATCCCCCCTTGCAATGCGAAGCGAATGCACAAACCAGTAGGGATCACGGTGGACCGGACAGCGCTGCAGCGTCACCGTCGGTGCTCCGTCACCCGGGATCACCCGCGGGGACAGAGAATATCAGCCCGCCTCCCTATTATAATCCCGCCCCAATCTCGTCTCCATCTCGATCTCGCCACCACTCCCCCATTTCCACTCCCCTCCCGGATCTCGCCAATTCGCCATGGCGGTCTCCACCAACGGCTCCTCGCCGCCGGCGCTCAAGTTCCTCATCTACGGCCGCACCGGCTGGATCGGGGGCCTCCTCGGCAAGCTCTGCACCGCGCAGGGCATCCCCTTCGCCTACGGCGCCGGCCGGCTCGAGAACCGCGCCCAGCTCGAGGCCGACATCGACGAGGTTGCGCCCACCCACGTCTTCAATGCCGCGGGCGTCACCGGCCGCCCCAACGTCGACTGGTGCGAGACCCACCGCGTCGAGACCATCCGCGCCAACGTCTGCGGCACGCTCACGCTCGCCGACGTCTGCCGCGCCCGGGGCCTCGTGCTCATCAACTACGCCACGGGCTGCATCTTCGAGTACGACGCGGGCCACCCGCTCGGCTCGGGGGTCGGGTTCAAGGAGGAGGACACCCCCAACTTCGTTGGATCGTTCTACTCCAAAACCAAGGCCATGGTATGCCATGTACCCATTCTCCCTTGCTTTAAGCTCCGGTTGTCCGAAGAATTCTCTCTAGAATGGCAAAGTGGAAATAGATCGGAACCGCTTTGCTCGATTTATAATATCAATGCCTGATTGCACGCTGAAACTTTGAAATGAGGGGTGTGATCATGGAGGGAAATGCGGCTCGCCAGTGATTGAGATTCCATTGATCTGTATGTAGTTAAGAAGGCCTTAAGAGAGATTTGGAAATTTGCATCGACCATCGTTTGGTTAGATCCGCCATGCTTTGCTGAATACCCCTAATTTACCGGTCATCGTCACGTTGGAGATGTTGATCATGGTGTTAGCTTGGGTTGACTTAATTTAAATAAAGTCAATGAAATTATGCTTACTTATGGGATCAAGTTATAGGGTCTAATTGAATTGTCGGAGTACTCTAATTGGTTTTGCCCATCCATGCACGCTAGTTCCGTGTTTTGATAATTGCATGCTTCTTTGAATTTGTGCCGCCCACTTCCCAGAGCTTTACCAATTTTTATTGTGCAAAGTAATTAGCAACTTCCGTCGTATAAACATCCTGCATTGATTATTTCTGTTACTAGATCTTTCTCATGTTTTGTGCTCAGGTGATTGTTGACAAAGCCATTTCATCTTATTTTAGAATGTTTGCTGTAAGCCTGTAATAGTGTTGTAAATTTGTCATTTAAATTCTTGAATCGCAATTTAAGTACAATACACTCAAAACCAACATGATCTGATATAACTTAGCACATTTTGTGGAGAATGGTCCGTTGTGCTACTGCTACCCTGGTTGGATAAAAGAAGGACCAACATGGACTACTATAGATTAAAAGATTGCAATAAAAATGACCAACTGAATTTTTACGCTGGGCGAAAATTGCACTCCCTCCGTTCCAAAATAAGTGTCGCTGGTTTAGTATAAATTTGTACTAATTAGTGTCGCTGGTTTGGTAGAAATTTAGTATTAATTTGTACTAACTAGTACAAATTTATACATGATAGTAACGTGATGAGTGATGTTAGGCCCGAGCAACTAAAAGAGTGATGTTAGGCCCAAGCAAGAGTCTAGTTATTGGGCATAACCTCATGTTTTATTGTTTGCGGTGTGCTTTTAGCCTGTGGGTAATTAAAGTTAAGATACTTGGGCTTGCAGTACGGAAGTGTGGTTATTGTCCAAGAGAGTTTGTTCACAAAATGACAAGTATGTCTTCTGTGAACTGCTTGAATGCCATGAGCACCTATCTTGGAAAGCAGGTGCTTATTTGGAAAGCGAAAGATGCCCTTGTTAGCCGACCCTTGTAAAATTGGATTCCTTATTTTTTACTTGATAGTGCCACACAAAATATAAGCAGTTCAAGTATTTGCACTTGAATGTACATCGTTTGGATAGACTGGTTATGTTCTGGAACTTAAGGAAAGAACTAAACAGCAATGTAGGCATGCAATTGTAGATATTATTCGAGAAACTCTGTTTCTTTCATGTTGCTTTCTTTCAGTGTTCTTTTGTGCTACATTATCTTCATATGGACGAGTGGATCGTTCATTTTGTTTTGATAGTGGCTAAAATTTAATGTGGTGACATATATATAACGTCATATAACACCACAGGTGATATTCGCAGAGGACAACTATTAAGATACCATTGCTATTAAAGGAACTAACTGGAGTGGGAGAATGGTTCATATGATAAACAGACAGTATGTTTTTCAGAGATGATATCTTTTGGTGTCACATGGGTACATAACAATTAGTTCAAAACAACTAAAATTGCGCCGGTTAGACTTCATAGCTTAAAATCGATAGTTTCGTTGCATATGCACACGGACGAATCATGAAGTCTAACCGAATGTATACCTTATTTCTCAATCATCGTATAAATAACAAAACCCGTCAAAATCAAATTCAAAATTTGACAAAATTTTAATGTCATATACTCCGTAGATTCAGATGTTCGAAAAGAGTGATAACTATCCAATATATGGCCATTGCATTAGCCAGCCATACTAATCTTCTTGTTTGGCATCAACTGTAACATGAAAAGCCTGTTAATATTCTACATTCTACTTAGCCAAATTCATCCTTGATTAATCATCATGATTTACCAATAGGTCTTACTTCCAAAGAAATTAGCGTTGGACCTTAAAATGCTCAACTTACTATCCGTTGAATATTATCATAGGTAGTTATGTTAACGAAAAGTTTCTACATAGGCAAAGCTCGAATAGGCAGATCTACAACTCAAAAGAACACCTGATATAATCTCACAGCAAGCAGATTTTGGTGAAAATAACGCGGTTAATTGTGCCATTGTCCATATGTGTGTGCATTACCATTATTTTCATGATAGTTTGCTACTTTTAATTATGTTATTAGAAGAAGTATTTCACGGTGAAGCTAACATTTACCTCTAATAGGTTGAAGAACTGCTGAAAAACTACGAAAACGTGTGCACCCTTCGTGTAAGGATGCCTATTTCATCTGATCTGTCCAATCCCCGCAATTTTATCACAAAGATCACCCGGTATGATAAGGTTGTGGATATCCCAAATTCAATGACAATATTGGATGAACTTCTTCCCATCTCAATCGAGATGGCGAAGAGAAACCTCACCGGAATCTGGAACTTCACTAATCCTGGTGTGGTGAGCCACAATGAGATACTGGAGATGTACAGAGATTACATCGACCCGAACTTCTCCTGGAAGAACTTCAACTTGGAGGAGCAAGCCAAGGTCATAGTAGCACCGAGGAGCAACAATGAACTTGACACTGTTAAATTGAAGACGGAGTTCCCAGAACTTTTGTCAATCAAGGATTCGCTGATCAAAAACGTTTTCAAACCAAATCAGAAGACATCCAAGGCTTGACAAACGGAGCAGTCTGCACAGAGCCTTATGTTGATGTTATTTGTTCGACATACATTTATATCGCTCTCCGGTGCTAATCCAATAAGCATGCATGGTGTTTTATTCCGCCCCTGTCCGCGCGCAGGCATTGTTGTAGTTTCTCGTAGGAAGTCACACCCATTGTCATTATCAGATTGTTACACAGAACACTCTACATGGTGTTACTATTGTATCCTATGAATACGGTGGGAAATGGACCAAGTGAGGAGCAAGTTCCTCTGTTGTATTGTATCACATAACTGGAGTATATCATTTTTATAAAGTTCAGTAGGAGATTGCTTTGGACCCTGCAATATGTTGTTGCCTGCTAGTTCGTTCCTAATAAATTGAGGCCTCCTTTGTTTCATACGAATTTTGTAAGAATTCTAGAGGATAGGAATTTTGTAGGGAAAAAAAAATGCTTTGAAGCCCTTTAGTTTGCAGGAATGGATTCCTATTTTTATCATATGCATCAAATGACACTGTCTTTCTGAGTTTGTATGGTTTTTTCTATTCCTATGATATTCCTACATCCTATGAACAAAAGAGGCCTGAAGTTTTTGCCAACATGGGATGGTATTGACTGTCGATATTTGGGGGATGTGCATGCATCCATTAGTCAGCTGCAGGAACAGTTGTTGCGTAGAAGGACCAAATATAGTGTCCCGTCATCTTTGTCGGCACAGAGAAGTTAGCAACCCGTACGTGCCAAAGGATGGTTTGGTAGGCTGCATCAGGTCCAGCCAGGCCGCGCGAAAAGAAATCGGTATGTCTGATTGCCTAGGCTGCATCTAAAACCTGACCCGCATGAACCTCAAAGCAGGTCAGGGCCCGACTCTTGAGGAACGGCTGAATCGGCTGTTTTTTGCAAGCGCGGGAGACGCGGGACGTCTCATAACTCCCTCGCTCCTTCCCGTCACCACCCTTGACAGTTCACACGCATTCTCTCTCCCCCTTCCCTCACGTCTCGTTCGGTTTCTTCGATGGCAGAACCACCGTCTAGCCGCGCCCCACCCACTCCGGTCATCATCGGCAGCAATCGCATCCAGGAGAGGTGGATTGCTGGCCTCTTCGCCTCCGGCCGGGATCTCGCGGCGGCAATCCGTGCGGCCTCTCTGTTCTGCACCATGCCGCCGCCATAGACTAATGCAGCGCCGCTGCTCGCTCCGGCTCCGCCACCGGAGCCGGAGCTCCTCTTCTTGGGCTCAATGACGGCCGGTATTCAATACCCGCCGACTTCGTCATTTGCCGGCCCCTCTTATGGGTGGTATTTTTACCCCCATTCGAGGGTTTTCTCCCCTGCGTCCGGTGCAAGGGGAGGGGAGCTCGAGGACGCCGGACTCCTCGTCCAGCCAGCGCGCGACGAGGTCGATGACAGCGGCCATCGGAATGGCCGATTCTTCTTCTTCTTCGGCGGCGACACCCCTCTTCCCGTCGGGGTTTTCTCCACGGCCAGTGTACACTCCACTGGCACCCCCACGGTAAGCTCCCCTAATCTCCCCCTTGCTTCGTAGTTAGGGTTCTTAGGGTAGATTAGATTGTGGATAGTGGATTCCATCCGATTCGATTTGATTCGAGCGTATTCGATCAGAATCCACTGTTTTGGGGATGAATTTGCTTGCATGCCTATTGTGTTGATGCTGTTCTTGCTGTTAGTATTGAATGCTAGTGTCAGATTAGATTGATGACGGTGGATGCTACTTTGTTCACTCCAAATGGTACTGTTCATGTTGTTCATGTTGTTCTTGCTGCTGTTCTTAGCATTGATCTTGCCAGTGCTAGTTTTTCTTGCCACATTGTTAGTTTGTTCACTCCACATTGTTGATGTTGTTCTTAGAATTGCTCTTTTTTGTGTAGTGATGTTCTCCATAGGATGATCAACATATACTTGTGTAGTGATGCTGCTGTTCTTACCATAGTGTGTATGATGTGCAAGTGTGTTGTTGGATATGTTCTTGCTGTTCTTAGGCTATGAATGCATGATCAACACAGGACATTGCATGTGCATGGTTGTAGGACATACCTAAATGCCAAAAAAAGTAGTAGGACACACATGATCAAAGTAGGACAATGCATGTGCATGTGCATTTGGAATGATATGACAGCACTAACCATTACTTGCTCTGATAATTGTTTGCTCTAATTATTGGTAGCTTCGATCAATGTTAGCATTGATCTTTGCTAGCACTGATCAGTGTTAGCATTGATCATTTTGCTAGCACCGATCTTGTTAGCATTTATCATTGCTAGCACTGATCATTGTTAGCTTTGATCAATGTTAGCATTGATTAGTGTTAGCAATGATCTAACACTGATCAGTGATCACTGATGATTGCTAGCTCTGATCATTGGCATTTGCACTACCAATGATCATCTTTCATTGTTGCTAATTGTCGTCCACCTTGCTGGCAAGATAATCAAGACAGAGTGGGACAAAGCCGACGGAGGAGCTCTGATTGTCATCGATGCAGAGGGTGCGGAGGACCTCAGCCAGTGGCTGAGGAGGGCGGTGGTGCCTGGAAGGGTGGAGTACATGAGCATGCCGCTCGGTGCTGGCACGAGGCCAAGTACGGGCCACGAGGAGGGTGCACGAGAACCTATCAGGTTCTACATGCAGATCCATGACCAGGAGGACATTGCCATGCTCGTCATCCCGCCTGCCTTCAAGCTGGTGATGAAGCAAAGAACTTTCGTTACTTTAGGTGGATGCAACATTATTGTACAAACTAAAATCCACCGCCCTAACAAGTCACTAATGGGCAAATAAATTTTTGAGTCTCTCGCGACTTGATGTTTCCAAAAAAAAATCAACTTCTGCGGAGACTTTGTCATTTAGGCTTAGACGCTTGCGATGATCAGCACGCCATTCATTGTTGCGCTAGAGAACGTCAGACCTCATTACCTTGAGCACACTGGCCTCCAGAACAAAGAACCCGACCAATTTAATCTCAGATGTGCTGCCTCAGTAGTCGATCATATCAATTTCTGTAAGATGGAGATCAAGGCATTCGATGAGATTGTTATAGTGCAACACATTTTTCATTTTCAGGTCTTTTTTATCTGCAAAAGAAGAGAACATATTAGAGCAGCTGGTTGTATAAGATTGTCGTGTCATCAAGAGGTACCAATATCATTCGCCCATACGATAGAGTTGGCTATAGGGTTGGCTCTAAGGCTATTGATATTTTTTCACACACTCTCTCTCTTTCTCTTTCCTCTCATTTACCTAGGAGCACGTGAAGAGCTTGAGCATTTGTTGCCTTCCACTATGTGGCCAATGCCATATTTCTCAAAAGTATGCCAAATCATACACATCGATGTCAAATTAAAAGATTTTGGCACCGCTCTAGCGATGTGAGAGAGTTGGCACCGCAGTGCACACAGACCCACATGTATAACAAATCAATCAAACCAACTACACCAACCTCTCCCTCTCCCAAACAAGTGTTTTTTATTGCCTCAGTCCTCTCCCTCTCCCACGCAAGTGTTTTTTCATCCGGTGAGTTAATTTTGCACCGGAACAAAGTAGGTGGTCCAGATTGGGGCACCATGTGAGCAATGGAGGGGCCTCGACGCCAAATGCATCAGAAGTGAATTTGGCACGTGTTTGGCCTACATAGTGGAGGGCCGTTATAGCGCACTTTTGTACTAACTCGTATTTAATGTAAAATCTTGACCATAGATTTACCTAAGAAAATGCCAATGCATGTCACCAAAAATTATACCATTTGAAATTATGTTCAAATACAAATCCAATGATATAGTTTTTAGTGACATGCATTAACATTTTGTTAGTTAAATCTATGGTCAAATTTTGATACTACAAAATACGAAGAGTAAACCAGGGAGGTAGTAGTTGCTCTTAGGCTAACCATAGAGTTACTAGTCTAAGTTACTTGCGACCATGACTAGCCTAGGCTACTAGTAGTACAACAAAAAAATGATGCAGGTGATCACGTGAGAAAAAATAGCAAAAAGATTTCTTTTGGTGCAGTGCGTAGATACAGTTTTGAATACTACACTTGTCATCATAATTTGGAAAAATTACGAAAAATTGAGTTAAGTCATGATTACCGTTTACTAATAGGAAAGAAATTTCACATCGATGAGTAGCTTCTCCGTGCACGTAAAGCATGTAAGGAATCCAACAACTTGATCCAGATTGGGGCCGATAGATTTTATTGCCAAGATCTTCATTGTGCGCACAGACTGGGTCAAACTTGTGAGAATCATTTTCTGGATGACAGTCGTAAATACATCAAGAAGAAATTTTAAAAAGTGAATTTCAAGAAGACGGAGAAGAAGATGAGTGTTGTACCTGGACGATTACAGATCCAATAAAGTGTTCAGAGAATTTGGCAAACGAGTACACCAACGCTGTCAATTTCGGCGCGTCAATGACCTTGATTTTTTTGGACCTTCTAGATCAGATACAAGCAATCTCTCAAGAAAAGGCGCATTCTCAATGACCATAACGTGGAGTAGCTGGAGTGGTCTCTTCCCAATTGATGTCTTGTTACGGGGCCAGCAAGACACATAGATCCATCGGAGATTCGTCGAGGTGATGTGGAGGCTAATGAACCCGTGGATCTGCCGAAGACGAAGGTACTCGAGTGTAGTACAACTGCAGAGCAGGTGCTCCATAACCTTCTTCGAGATGCCAACGTCGAAGAGGTCGAGCTGCTTGAGTTGAGGGAGAAGAAGGGCATGCGCGACATTAATCTGGGGAAAATAGCAGGAGCTGAAGCTGGCGCGGTGCAACGTTGGCGTGAGGCGGAGCACGGACGGCGGCAGAGAGCAACATCGTCCAGCTTCAAACCTGAGCTCCTCGAGCTGATCTAGGGCGAGGGATAAGAACCACTCATCGAAATTGGCTTGGACCTTGCAGTTGGTACTGAATATGCAGATGTCAAGGCGTTTGGCTGGCCCAGGGTGCGACGAAAGGATCTTGGAGACTACGGCCATGCGTTTGCAATCCTTGTCGTAGAGGCAGCTGTCGACGGTGAGGTTGAGGGGGTCGCGGCGCCAAAGCGGGGCGCCAACACCGAGAGAGCAGGGTGGTCCACATGGCAGATTTGGTGGGGAGGAGGCCTATGATGACGAGCATGATGTCGTCAGGGAGGCTGCTGATGAAGTCCAGGCTCGCCGCATGCAGTTTTGGCTCGAGCCGCCTCCGCTTGTTGGCTGCCTCGCTGTCCATCTCAGCCGGCGGCGACGCTGGTGTGCATGTGTGCTGGTGTGTATTGTGTGCTGGGTGTGCGCGAGTGCGTCCTTGTGTGCATGCCGCCGCGCAATGGTGAAGCGTGCGCGAGTGCATACTTCACGCGGAAGAAGTGAGCCCTCAATTTACTAGCGTCCGGGGTGCTACCGCGAGTGGTTTCAATTTTGTTTACTTCACCGCGTGTCAGATGGGCCACTAGTTTACTTATTTTCACCTACTGCCACATGGGCCAACACACGAAGATAGAGAACGCGAGCTGACAAGGCAGCATGTGGACTGATTGACCGGTCAACTAAACAATATACGGGGCTATACGCTGACACAGTGACTGTATAATCCCTTGATATAGAGAGATCGAGTGAGAGGGGAGGCCTGTGAGAGATATATAGTAGAGAGAGAGAAGAGCTACTCCCTCCGTTCAATAATGTAGTGCCTATATTTTTTTAAAGTCAAACTTTTGAAACTTTTACCAAGTTTATAAAGAAATTACTTATATCTACAATGCCAAAGATAAGTGATAGTATGGAGTAAGTACATGTTGTGATGAATCTAATGATCGTTTCAGATGTAAATTTTTTCTCCACATATACCTGGTCAAACTTTTCTGAGGTTTGACTTCCCAAAACATCCATATGTTTATGGACGTGAGAGAGTACCTAACTAGAGAGAGAGATTGTGTGTGAAATAGAAAGAGTGAGTGAAAAAAGTGTGTGTGTGCGTGTGTGAAAGAGACAAGGACAACACACGATAAAGTAGAGAAAAAGTGTGTGTGTCTTATGCAAACATATCACACATGCATCTTCGACAGCGGAAGCGGGGTGAGGAGATAGTGTTTGGTTGTTTGCAACCGATAGAGAAAGACCCCTAGCACGTGGCCAAGAGAGGTCTGGCAAACAAGGGAGAGAGGTCGAGAGAGACGTGTGGAGAAAATGCAGATATGGGGAGGAGAGAGTGTATGTTTGTGACAGAGAGATCCCCTGGAGATCGTGATGGGACTACATGGGTGGGAGATCGAGTGACAAGGTGTGTGAACGATAGAAGATACCCCGATAGATATCGAGATAGACGTATGGATGGAAGGAGACAATACGTGTGTTCCTGACGGCTAGTGAGAGATAGTCATACTTAGGGGGGGGGGAGTGTGTGTGTGCCTATGATGGAGTGAGGGATTATGGTACTTAGGGGGGTGCGTGTCACATAGAGAGAGAACAAGGGCGGAGAGTGTGAGATGGGTCTATGTAGCGCGAGCGAGATATGTGTATGTGTGAACCAGGGAGATATAAAGTTTGAGAGAGATAGAGGAGCCCTAATACGGCTGAGTGGTGCGTCAGAGAGCTGAGAGGGGGAAAGAGATACTCCATCCATTCGATAATGCAGTGCATATAATTTTTTTATAAGTCAAACTTTGGAAACTTTGACCAGGTTTACGCAAATATTATTTATATCTACAATACCAAAGATACACCATACGAAACTACATCTCATGATGAATCTAATGATATATGTTTTCCGTTCTAGATGTAAATGTTTTTCTCCATGTACATGGTCAAACTTTGTGATGTTTGACTTTTCAATAAATCTATATGTGATGGACCAAAGAGAATGCCTAAGTCGAGAGAGATCAAGTGTGTGTGAAGGAGAATGAGAGAGAGAGAGAGAGAGAGAGAGGGACAACAAACAATAAATTAGAGAGAGTGTGTGTGTTCGTTTCTTATGCAAACATATCATGCATGCATCTCCGAGATAGAAAAGAGAGGTGAGGGGATACACGAAGATAGCTAGTGTGTGATTGTTTGCAACGAAGAGAGACACCCATATAGCACATGTCCAATAGAGGTCTGGCCAACAAGGGACAAAGGTCGAGAGGGACACATGGAGAAGATGGATGCATGGGGAGGGAGAGAGGGTGTGTTTGTGATAAAGAGATCCCCTCGAGATTGTGAGGGGACTATATGCGTGGGAGATCGAGGGACGAGGTGTGTGCGCGATAGAAAGATGCCCCGAGAGAAATCAAGATAGACCAAGTGAGGGGAAGAGACAATGCACATTTTTGTGATGGAGACTAAGAATTAGTCATATACATATAGGGGGGTTGTGTGTGTGTGCCTTCAATTGAGTGAGAGACAATCATACTTGGATAGGCATGAGATTGTGTGTGTGTGTGAGAGAGAGAGAGATGGAGAGAAAACGAGGGAGAGAAAGAGTTTTAGATGGGTCTATCGAGTGCGAGTGAGATATGCATGTGTATGTGTGACCCAGGGAGATGGAGAGTTTGAGAGAGAGAGAGAGAAGGAAGAGCTCCGAGACAACAGAGTGGTGCGTGAGAGAGTTACGGACAACGAGCCAGACAATTTGTGTGCGTACGATGAGTGCACCCAAGATATTTAGCTTGGACTAGAGAATCATACATAGTGTGCCAGAGAGACCTACACATGGAGTGTGCATGCGAACTAGAAGCCCCCCCCACACACAGAGAGGGACCGACAAAGTTTGTGTTCGGATGCGTGCGATAGAATTGAAGATCCATGTTTCGATATAAATTTGCATTCAAATATTTGAATTGGATAACATGTTGTCTGCAATCTACACATGAACGGAGATATGCGTATCAAACAAGTTCACTAATTTGACTTTCAACATGTTCATGGAGTATTATAATACTGTACAACATGCTACTCAATTGAGGTGTTCAATTTTGGATTTGTTCACTATTTTGACCTGGTGAAAGGGCTATTTCATTGAATCAAGATATTTCATTTTGGGTTTGATTCCCCTTTTTGAGTGGGTCAACTATTTGTCATACAGTAAATCGTTAGCAACGAGAATGTAAAAACACATTAGTCCCGAGCATCATCTCACCATCTAAAAAAGAAGTGGCAAGCTAATATTTCAAAATTTCATTCGAATCGACTTGGTAAGGTAGACGTGGATGCTCGTTCTCCCAAAATTTGAACGAACCGCTAAACACCCTCTGCTTGGTGGAATTTGCCCGAGCAAATAAATGGGAGACGCAAAATTACCGGCCTATGTGGGACACGCATCAATTGGCCCGTTCTACATTGAGGGTAGGTTCGTAACTTCATCCAAGCGCGCCTTCTCCTCGGCCGAAATGACAGGTGCCGAATAATTCATAAACCATGGGCGGCAAAACACCCTCTTCTTTCCCGAAATCGCTCGCGCCGACTATTTCAAAACACACCCTCCTCGCCTGAAATCACTCGCGCCCACTATTTCAAAACACGCCCTCCTCGCCCAAAATCGCTCGCGCTCACTATTTCAAAACACGCCTTCCTCGCCCGAAATCGCTCGCGCCCACTATTTCAAAACACGCCCTCCTTGCCCGTAATCGCTCGCGCCCACTATTTGGGAGAAGCAAAGTTACTCCACTATCGCCGCCCCTCAGTACACAGACCCAAGCCCAGAAGCCTAAAGGCAGGGGTAGAACTATAACTTCCCCCACATTTCGGTCAAATGCGTCCGTAAGACATGGTCCCCCCTCCCAATTCCCCATTTATACATCATGGGCGCCAAATCACCTTCTCCCAGGAAGCTCCCTTCTCCCCAGCCGCGAAACCTCAGCCCCTCCTCCATGGCGCCCCCACCGCACCAAATTCACCGCCGCCCTCCTCCCTAATGCCGGAGACGTTGTCTGTTTGCCGTCGTGCACTGGGTTGTGTGCCTCTTACTCCGTGTTGCCGGAGCTGCCTCGACGACGGCCGCATGAACCGTACCGGAGCCAATTCACCCCCGCCGTTGTGAACGGCGCCAGAGTGGCTCCAACTTCGGATGCGTCCAGGGCCCCGGTGCTGCTTCCCCATAGCCGTCGACCGTTGCGACATCTCTTTTTTGCTGCCGCCGGTAGCCACTGCAACTACACCGGCCTCACCGACTCGACAGCTGGAGCTGCCTACTTCACCCGGCCGCAACATATGTCATACACTCATCTCAAATCACTTTATTTAGGCGTTAGTTGTCTGAATTTTTATTCTGTGCCAATCAATTCCCAATGGGAAGTAGCACCCCTCGAGGTGGTGGAGCTCCTAGGCTGCCGGTTGGCTAGTGTCTAACATAAGGGTGCGGGGGCACAAGTTCGTCGCGGAAGCAGTGCTTAGGTGGCTATCTTAGAGTTGCGTGGGTTGAAGGTACTGCCGTCGCCGGATCTGGATGACAGCGAGTTTTTGTGGATTAGCTGGGGGTGGCGCAACCATGGTAGTGTGGTGGGGCGGGGAGCGGGGTTTTGGTCAGAGCTCTCGCGGCCAGGGATGGCGGAGGCAGACTGCTTTGCCGATGGTCACTGGCTCTTCTGGGAAGATTCTGAACAGTGTCAGCCGGGAGGCACAAGACGACCATCAAGCCATCCGGCGTAGAATGGGCAGTACCAAAATAAAATAAAACTGTGTGACCCCAATTTAGTTTTCAGTCAACAGACATGTGACCACTCTCGTACCTTACTATTGATCTCTTAGGGTATTTCTTCAGATCAGAGATATCTGTCGTTCTTAACATTTTGAGTTCTGCATCTTCGGCCACACCGTCTTCCTTCTCAACGCAGCTGCTCCAACAAGGGAAGCATACACTAGAAGGGAGCTATAGTCCCCACTCAATAGTTCCCTACATCGAATGTGCATGCCCAACATGGACAACCACAACAACTGTAGGGCCATCAACAAGTCAGCACATGATGCTCACTCCTATGGATGGCGGCCAGATAGGTTGTACCCTCTTCTTACTTGTGTGCAACATTTATGTCTTTGTTATTCATCTAAGCATGGAAAATAGATTATCACATTTCACTGTATATTCATGCTAATCTCTTAAGAGTCTTGTTAGGAGTTAACGTTGTTCCATAGTTCAGATAAGAGACTTGTTCTTTAGGTAACGTTGTTCCATAATTATCACCCATCAGCCAATGTTATCCCACAGGCTGGTGATTATGCCACTTCTAGTATTACCTATGTTGTTCTTTAATACTTTTGTGTGCCATCTAGTTAATCTCGAGTACAAATGATACATATTCTGTAGCTTTCATCTGTGTTCTTCCTTTAGTTTTTGAGACCTATTTGCTAGTTAAGCCCAGTCCTACTATTTATGTTGTCTCCTATAGGCACTCATTACATAAATCTAACTACTAGTTGTCTTCCATGCATGTCAGATATAATTGCACACACTCATATATCCACAAGAACCTCATGGAGCAATGTAATGGCCAACAAACTTGATGTCAATGATACCCAATATGATGGAACATGTAAAGACAGTTCTTCAGAAGACTTGCAGAAAGATGATGTATCCTATTCACCCCACAAGGTCCTTGCTCTAACTTGGCCCGTGATATGAGTACAACCTGCATATAATGTCCTGGAGTGCATCTACTCTGTTGCAATGCCATGTGCTTAGCCTGCTGATCATGCTTGTAAATATGTCACGCCTTCCTATTTTTTAGTACCTATTCCATTCATGATAACATGTTTTCAAATTCAAGTACTTTCATTCTACTCTGTCGCAGTGCCATCTGGTTAGTTTGGACATCATGCTTCTGAATATCTTATGCATTGTTATTCATAAGTTCATTTGTCTACCATACCATCTTTTTTACATTGAAGTGTTGTTCTAGTGGTTTGTTGCAATGCCATCTTAGTTTCCCAATCATACAAGCATATGTTGCCTAGTGTTTTTCTGTATGTATTCCGTTATCATATAGTTTTACATTCAACTAGTGTTTTTTTACTCTGTTGTCCTGTCGTATCCCTAGCTCTTACATCATACTCCCTCCGTCCGGATTACATGTCGTAGAAATGGATAAAAATGGATGTATCTAGAACTGAAATATGCCTAGACACATCCATTTATTTCCGGATGGAGGGAATACATGTCAATATGTCATGCCTTTCTATTCTTCAGTACCTATTCCATCTCTCTGTCATAGAATGTTTTATAATTGAAGCACCATTTTTCTATATAAGGCATGCAAGGGGAAGACGGCTATCTTAGAATCTAAAGGGTTACAAACAAGTTCTTTGCAAAAGATTGAAACGCCAGGAGACAGTAAACCAACTCCAGTGTTCATAGATACTTCTCCAGCACAGAGAAACCAATTCCTACTGATAATAAGCAGATTCAAGTGGCCAAAGAATTAGTCCGCTCCAATCCAGCAAAAATATGTCAACTCCATTATAAAAAATGTGTGCGTATCCTCACATATAAAATTTTATAGCATTCAGATCATATTTTCTACATGTTTCTTACCCACCTCTCTTTTAGAAAATAAGCTTAAAATATAAAAGACTTTCTAAATTGGGATCGTGTTCGCGGAAAGTATCTTGCGGGAATTCTCTGTGCTCCAATGCGGATGTAAGTACCTGTTGTATATCACTAAATTTTTACATCAACATGTATTTTGTTAATCAGCGTGAATCCAACCTTTACCAGATCTAAATTTACTTGTAGCAAAATGTATAATTAAAGGCAACGATGTTGATTTTTGTAAGGAAAACTGCCTGGTAGTTTTGCATACTGAGCTGCATGAGTGTGCTATCTCATATCATGCACATTACTAAATTGTAGTGTTGTTCTGGTTGCCCAATCATTCATTGTTTAATGTTGCTTTCCTATTACCTTACCTGGCTGATGGTAGCTGTGCCATATCGTGTTAATTTGGTGTAGGCTGGTGTGGTCTGGTTGCCTAAGTGTTCGTTGTGTCAATGTTGCTTTCCTATTATCTAGCCTGGCCAATGATAGAAATGCTAGTGTGTTAATTTGGTGCAGGCTGCTGAAGATAAGAAGACAAACTCTGAAACTGGCAAGGCAACCCCATTGTTTCTTTCCAATAAATCTAGGTCGGGTAATATGGCAATAACTCTTGATTAATCTGTTCGGTTCCCCTCCTAATTTATGTTATGATCCAGTGGTCGAGACACTCTCCACTATCAATAATCCAAGCCTGCCAAAATCGTCATACGAATCTATTGAGTTTCCTCTGTCTCAAATCCAACGGGAAAATGTATGTTTGTGAACAAATTACTGGCTGAAGTATTGATGGAAATCGTGGAGGAATCAGAGGTGCACATTCTTGCGCAACAACAACTGATCAATGTTTTCAGAGACTGTGTAGCAAAGAAGGAAGAACTTGCTCACATGCTTATGAGCGTCATCCATGCTGAGGTTGCAAATCGTGAGGTTGTAGATCGTTAAGTTCTATTCATTTATTTGCATTGGCATCAATCTTTGATTGCCCAGTGGATGTAATTTCCTGTAATATATGCTGGATGTGCAACTTTTTTCCTTGTATGCCGTGCGTTTGCTTAGCTCGCTTCGTGTTCCAGCTAACTAGTCGCTAGGAAGGCAAAAAATAGTTGTGGGCCCAAATGAAGGAAGTGGCCCACTGCCCTTAATGGACTTCCCTAATGTGCTCGCATGGGCCAAAATTCTCATTGTACATTGATTGATCGGTTTTTGTCCTGTCCATAATTGCTCGTCGTAATGGGCTCCAATTATAGTTGGGCCAGCATCGACGTTATCTAATTGGGCCTACAGACATGATCGAACTCTACTAGGCCCATTATGTTAATGGGCCGTAACCAGGCCGAAAGCTCTATTGGGCCGCTATAATTGAAACGAGCCAACAGTTAATGCTCGGCCCTATTACCTCCCAGGTCGTTAACAGGTCGACATCGAAGCGGGCAATAAGTGGGCCCATTTGATTTCATGGGCTGTTAACACGCCGATACTAAGGTCGGGCTATATATGGCCTAACTATATTCTGGGCCTTTAGCAGGCCAAAAGTGAAAGCGGGCTCGTACTTGAGCATGAAGAGCATGGGCCGCTAAGAGGCCGAAAGTCAGGTCGGACTGCATATGGCCCAACTTTGTTGTGGGCCTTTAGCAGGCCGAAAGCGAAACTAGGTTGGTATTGGTCATGAAGAGCATGGGCTGTTAAGAGGCCAAAACCCTGGTCCAACTGCAAATGGCCCAACTCATTTATGGGCCGTTAACTGGCCGAAAGATACACCAGGCTGGAAATTGGCCCAACACTCAAATGGGTTGCTAAAAGGCTGAAAGACGTACATCCTAAAAATTGGCTCATCCCTTGAATGGGACGTTAACAGGCCGAAACCACATGGGGCCGATATTGAGCCCAAATATATAGCGGGCTGTTAATAGGCTCGAACTGACGATGGGCTGCAATGGAGTCAAATAGTTAACGGGCCATTGACAGGCCGAATTGGCACATCTCATATGGGTCGTGGGCTTAAATGGACCAAACCAATAGGCCCTATATGGGCCGGCCTGCTAATTTTGACTGGGTCGACCTCTTTCACATAAATGGGCCATTGTTGGGCCTTGCCACGTGCCAACATATCATAGGTGCTTCTTGTACAATGAGTGGATGAATGTCCCAACGATGAGCTGACACGTGGATCATCCGGCGAATGAGAATTTTACACGTGGAAAATCCCCATTGGTCGGGGCTGTTAACGGGTTATCAGATCCAAACTGGAACCCGATAGCTTAATGGCGACCCGTCACGGTGGATGCCAGGTGTCAGTTACCCTTGACGAAAACACTTCCATGACGCGCCATTTATTGTCATGGAAGTGGACACTTCCATGATGATAATTTTGGTATTGTTATGGAACACTTCTACGACAACACATGTATGACTATCTTGATTCTGTCATAAAATCGTCATGGATGTACATGCATGACAGAAAACGTGAGCTACTGTGACAAACACGTATCATGACTGAAGTGTATTTTTTTGTAGTATCTCCTCCTTCTCCTCATATCAAGACCTCCTCGATCTTTGAACACTTCACCCACACAAAACTTAACAGAAAACCTGGTGAGATCCGTTAGTATAATAATGCAAATCACTACTTTAAGTACTATTGCAAACCCATTCATTTTTTTGCTTTATAGCTATTGTATTATAATAACTTCTCCATGGCTTATACCATCGATACAATCTATAGTTTCATCAAAACAAGCAAAACAATGCATCAAAAACTGAATCTGTCAAAAACAGGACAGTCTATAGCAATCTGGACATTGACCATACTTTTCTAACTCCAAAAATTCTGAAACATTAGGAAAAAAATAATTTTCATAGTAGTATTGTGTAAAAATTTCAGAAACTTTTGACATTCCAGTAAATTTTTTTTTGAAAATTCATGCACTACAGCCAAAGTTTGTATTTTTGCACCGCACATACCAACAAGCAATCTAATCATCCTAAAGGCAAATCTTGGCATATTATTTTTATAATATAATGGATTTGTACAAGGGGATAATCATTTTTGTTGAAAAGTTTCTGTAATCGAGATTCACAAAGTTTCCATGGGCATGAACAAAGTTCAAGGACGTCCCCCACCTCAACGGTGTTCGTCTTTCTCACTTCCACTTTCTTTAGAAGTTTTAGCTTCCCCTCTATTTTTTTAAAACTTTATAAAATCTCACAACAGAATAAAATGACTCTCTAAAACTTCCAGGTTGTCTCCCTGGCAGCGCTTTATTTAAAGCCATAAAGCTAGGCATAAAGTGCTCAAGTAATGGATCCACCCGGATCCCAAGGTATATCAAAGCCAATTTTAATCAACAATGATTTATAATTTAGTAGTGAGCACAAAGCAACATATATCATGCAATGACGAAGTCTAACTCTCTTCCTATGCATCGGCATGTCATAAAAGAACAATTCATGCACATCAGTAAAGGCCAATACATAGCATAAGCAATTTCATGCAATTTTATAGTACTGGAAACATAGAGAGGCGGATATGTAGTTCCTCTCTCATAATAATTGCAAGTAGGAGCAGCAAGCACATGCATATTATATTCATCAAAATCATCATGGGCAACGGTAAAAGGCAACCAATCAATGTAATCCTTAATAAGAGCAAACTTCTCTGCTATAGTGTAGTTGGGAGAATTCAAAAAGATAATAGGACTATCTTGTGTGGGTGCAATAGCAACAATTTCATTCTTATCATAAGGAACTATAGCAAGTTCATCTCAAAAGCATAATTCATATTGGCATCTTGGCCACAAGCATAGCAAGCATCAAGTCAAAAAGAGATATTTCAAAAGAATCAATGGGCTCATAGCAATCATCATAGCATTCATCCTTCGGTAAGCACGAAGGAAAATTAAATAATGTATGAGTTGAAGAGTTACTCTCATTAGAAGCTGGGCAAGGGTAGCTAATCCGCTCTTCCTCCTTCGCTCTCCTCATCACCTTTTTCATCCAATGAGCTCACAGTTTCAGCAATTTCTTCTTCCATATATTCCTGCAAAATATTAATGTCTTCTTGGACAGCAGAGACTTCCTCAATAAACTCATTAATATCGGCATTATATTCATAATTTTCATAGCAATATTTAAATATAGCAAAATTTTCAGGTCTATAAACATTATCATCAAAATCTTCATACTTTTTAAACAAAGATTCAATTTCATAAGCACCCTTAAAAGCAACAAATTCTTCTATTCATTCCACATCACAGTAATCATATCTACCATTAGCATAAGAAGCCAAGGTTTCATTATTGCTAAATTTGCATGAAAAGGGAAGGTGTGGAGCCTTCATCCTAGAGCAACAAGTATAATCATATCTCAAGCATAGACCCCGAGCATACCAATGCAACATAGGAATTTGATCCCATAATAGTTTCCCTTTTTGAGTCGAGTGATAATCCCTAAAGTATACACGTTGATCCAATGTGTCTCCCATTTTTTGAGGGTTAAGACAGTAGGAAAGGCTCCTACTGCATATATATTAAGGTAAAGAGGAGCAGTTACATGGTGGTAATTACAACAGGGGTGAGTGGGTCTAGGCTAAGAAGCACAACCACTAAGTATCCCGAGGTAGGTTTTGCAAGAAGGAAGAGACAACATGTCTCTTATGTTCTAGCAATCTATATTGAATGTTGCTAAAGTCACACTTGAACCTACAAAACTAGGAAGCCATGGAAGGCGTGACGTTTCTAAAGTAGTTATTGTTGCGCTCCTTCCAAAGACTCCAAGCTACTGTCAGGAAGATCTCCATGATCATTTTACGAGGATGCTGTGTCTTCAGATGCTGAACTCGATCCAACCTAGTCCCATCAGCAGCCCAAGTGATGTTCAATCTCTGCCAGCATTCTTTACTGAAAGTACAATGGAAGAAGAGATGTTCCACTGTTTCTTCGACGTGTAGACCATAAAGCAAGCAGTCAAGGTTGGAGCCAATGTTGTAATGCCTCCTTTTTAACATGTTCCGTGTATCGAGGTGATCCGATGGTAGGAACCATCCAAAGACCTTGATCTTTGGAGTACATTTGGTGCGCCAGAGCCAACGGAAGGCCACGTGTGCCACCATATCACGGAAGAAAAATTGGTAGTACGCATCAGTCTTGAACATGGTTGACCCCCAACAGTAGGACCAAGCATCTTCCTGATCTTCCAAAGCCACAGCTGCCACGTCTAGCTGGAGGATCTTGAGTTCATCATGGGCTTGTATAGAAAGCGGGAGATGAAAGGTTTCATGCAGAGTGGTGGCTGTCAAAAAGTCACGGACTGACAAATCTTCATCATGGACATATGAGAAAGCTCTCGGGTATTTATCACCGAATATAGCGTGATTCCAGTTGTCTTTCCAGAAAAGTGCAGAGGTAGCTTTTTTTATTCGAACTTGCGTGATACCACGATAGGTCAGCATGAGGTGCACAAGATCGTGCCACCAAAAGGAGCCGCATATATCTGCTGCATGGGGGACCGAATCAATATTGTACGTCTCCCAGACAAGCTGCACCCAAGGCATGTCCATTTTGTTAAAGAACTTATGCAGGAATTTCAGAGGCAATCCATCATTTTGAACCTTCAAGTCAAGAACCCCGAGGCCACCACTAGATTTGGGTCGACAGACCATGGGCCAAGCAGCCAGTGAGTTATGCTTGTCTCCATCAACAATTTTTTTTGTTCCAGAGGCAGTGCCTCCGTATTTTATCAAGCTGGGCAAGGATTTTCGATGGAAGTCGCAGGGTGCCCATGGGGTAGATGGCGAGCGAGGTAATGAGCAAGTTAAGTAGAGCCAACTTTCTAGCATGAGACATGAGGGACATAGCTGACATGATCTTCCTTTCGGCTTTGCACACAAATGGTGTCATATCAAGAACCGAAGGCCGGGTGGTCCCCAGAGGCAAACCAAGGTAAGTAAACGGCATGCTGGCTTGTGTACAACCGAAAAGATTGGCCAGGTCATTACATTTGCTAGCTGGCGTGTTGATGGGAACAAGCGTGGACTTGTGAAAATTGATCTTGAGGCCAATGAAGGTGGCATAGTTCTCGAGAATTTGTTTTATCTTGGCCGCTTGGTGTAGACATGTAGGCAAGACGATGATAGTATCGTCCGCATACTGGATCACCGGATGCTTTGCATCACCTTTGGGTGGGATAGGGTGTCTGATCAGGCCTTGTTCGAGCGCCTCATTGATTGCAGTCTGCAAAAGGTCGGCTGCAATAACAAATATGAGGGGAGACATGGGGTCACCTTGGCGTACTCCACACTTACAATGAAATTGCCAACCAGGCACACCATTCAGAAGCACTGAAGATTTGCCAGAAGAAAAGATACTCTCCATCCAAGCAAGCCATTTGGGTGGAAATCCCATTTTCTTCATGATTAGGAGCATTGGAGAGTGTTCAATGGGATCGAAAGCTTTGGAAAAGTCCAGTTTAAGAAGGACAATTTCTTTCTTGGAGGCCTGACACTGGTGGATGTATTGGAAAGCCCAAGCTAAGCAGTCATGAATGGATCTTCCACGAAGAAAGCCATATTGGTTCTTATGCACCACTTGTAGTATAATTTTCTATAGACGGTTGGCTAGAATTTTAGTGATCAACTTTAGACAACAGTTGAGGAGATTGATAGTCCGAAAGTCACTAACAGTTTCAGGTGAGTTAGTCTTTGGTATCACCGTGATATACCCTGCATTGATGCTCTCCAAGTTAAGACCACCTTGGTGAAATTCCTCGTAGAGAAGATAGAAATCCTATTTGAGGATAGGCCAGCACGCTTTAAAAAAAGCACCATTAAAACCGTCAGGGCCCGGGGCTCGATCAGGTGGCATTTCAGCCACCACGTCATCAATTTCTTTATGTGTGAATGGTGCGACAATATTATCAAAGATCACATCCTCCCTGAGTAGGTTGTCTAAATTGAATTGCATAGGAAGAGGGTTGGCTTGCCCCATCCCGGCTTAAAAGCCTCGAAGAGGATGGATTCTTTTCCAGCATGATCATCTACTGTCCCTCCATCGACAGTTTTCAGAGAGCTGATACAATTCTTTTTGTAATGTTCAATGGCTACAGCCTGAAAAAACTTTGAGTTTTCATCGCCAAACTAAGTCCATCTAATCGTGTATCTTTTCCTCCAATAGTCTTTCTGGTACTGTAGAAGTCGTATGAGGTGCTTTTTTAGGATGTTACAAAAATTTCTTTCTGGAGTGCGAAGGGGCCGGCGATCTTCAATATTATCAAGTTCCGGAAGGTCCTTGTTAGTGTTTTCAATGGCAATGTTTAGGCGGGAGATTTTCTTGCTCCAAAGCTTGAGTGCATATCGAAATAGCCTTGAGTTTTTGCCCAATTCTTGCAGCAGAGTTGGAGTTTCTATTGAAATTAATGGGTTTGTTCCAAGCTTGGTCCACCACCTCCATGAACCCAGGATGAGCAATCCAAAATGATTCAAACCTGAAGAGTTTACTTTTTGGGATAGTTCTTTGAATGATCACACAGCAAGGTGTATGATCAGAGACTGGCGTCCCTAATGGATTCACCATTGTATTAGCTAGGGAACGAAGTTGTCCAGTTGAGCGTGGTGAAAAACCAATCGAGTTGTTCAAGAAGTGGTTGTTGTTGCATATTTTACCAAGTGTACGCTCTGCCCTTGATGGTCAATTCAGTAAGATTTTGTTCACGAATGAAATCATTAAAAGTGAACATATCTTGGACACTTCCACCCGGTTTGTTTCAATTATCAGGCGAACGGATGTAATTAAAATCGCCAAGTATAAGCCAATCTTCGGAGGGAGGGATATTCAAATCAAATAACTAGTTTGTAAAAGTAGCTCGAGGCTCACCTTGACAAGGACCGTAGACATTGACTAGCTTCCAACAGTGATTAGATTGCGTGGAGGTGAACTCAACTCCTAACGCAAATTGTTCGGATAAAAAGACCCTGCCCGTGAAAATGCTACTATTCCATATCATGATGATGCTACCAGAAGCACCGTGCGAAGGAATAAAAGCAAACTGATCAAAACGTCGAGGGCATAAAGATATCAAGGTAGTAGCATCAAAGGAGGGCATCTTAGACTCTTGTAAGCATATCACAACACAACCACTGTAAGCATATCACCGCACAACCACTAGCATCGATCGCATTTCCGAGTGCTAAGTGTTTATCAGGCGCATTAAGACCGCAAACATTCCAGGAAAGTACGTTCCAGTTTCGCAAAAGCATCGAGAAAATAAAGTTCAGATAATGCAAGCAGCGATAAAAGAAGCCCGCCTACTCTTCAGACAGAGCCGAAGTGGTGAGCTCTTCAGTAGGTACGCGCAAAGGTTTGTTCCATTCGCCCGTAGAGTGGGGATGGGTGTTGGTGGAGGCAGTGCAGGAGCTGCATCGGCAGCGCTGAATGTGTCTCCAATTATCAAGTTGAACGGGGTTTTCTCAAGATTATCAAACTAGTGTTTAATATTTTCCACATAACGAGCATCAAGGGTTTTAGGAGGTTCCCCATCTCCATGATTAGAAAGTACAACTATTTTTTTGGTATTTCGTGTTCCATAGCCATAACTAGACATAGCGAACAACTTATAACAAAAAAATAAAAACTACTTAGTGATAAAGCAAACAAGCACACACGAGAATATTCACCCCACGCTATTGCTCCCCGGCAACGGAGCCAGAAAAAAGTCTAGATAACCCACAAGTATAGGGGATCATTTGTAGCCTTTTTTTGATAGATAAGAGTGTCGAACCCAACGAGGAGCTAAAGGTAGAATAGATATTCCCTCAAGTTCTATCGACCACCGATACAACTCCACGCACACTTGATGTTTGCTTTACTTAAAACAAGAATAAAACTAGAAGTACTTTGCGAGAATAAAATTACGAATAAATTGCAAGATAATAAAAGTAGTAGCTTTATCACACAAGAAAGTCATTTGTCCCTAGGAGATCGATAACTAGACCGATAATCATTGTTGCAATTTTATATGAGGGAGAGGCATGAGCTAACATACTTTATCTACTTGGATCATATGCACTTATGATTGGAACTCTAGCAAGCATCCGCAACTACCAAAGATCATTAAGGTAAAACCCTACCATAACATTAAGTATTGATACGTCTCCAATGCATCTATAATTTTTGATTGTTCCATGCTATTATATTATCTGTTTTGGATGTTTTATATGCATTAATATGCTATTTTATATTATTTTTTGAGACTAATTATTTGACCGAGAGCCGAGTACCAGTTTCTGTTTTTTCCTTGTTTTTGAGTTTTACAGAAAAGGAATATCAAACGGAGTCCAAACGGAATAAAACTTTCGCGATGATTTTTCTTGGACTAGAAGACATCCAGAGGACTTGGAGTCCAAGTCAAAAGATCCCCGAGGAGGCGACAAGCCACAGGGGCATGCCCCTGGGCTTGTGGCCCCCCTCAAAGACCCCCCTGACCCTGTTCCTTGGCCTATAAATTCACAAATACTCCCAAACCAACAGGGGCATCCACCAAAATACTTTTTCACCGCATCAAGCCTTTGACCTTGTGAGATCCCATCTTGGGACCTTTTTCGGCACCCTTTCGGAGGGAGATTCCATCATGAAGGGCATCTACATCAACTCTACTGCCCTTCCGATGAAGCGTGAGTAGTTTACCTTAGACCTACGGGTCCATAGCTAGTAGCTATATGGCTTCTTCTCTCTCTTTGATCTTCAATACAATGTTCTCCTCGATGTTTTTGGAGATCTATCTGATGTAATATTCTTTTGCGGTGTGTTTGTCAAGATCCAATGAATTGCGGATTTATGATCTGATTATCTATGAATATTATTTGAATCTTCTATGAATTCTTATATGCATGATTCGATATCTTTGTATTTATCTTCGAATTATCGGTTTGGTTGGCCAACTAGATTGGTTCTTCTTGCATCGGGAGAGGTGCTTACTTTTGGATTCAATCTTGCGCTGTCCTCACCCAGTGACAAAGTAGGGGTAGCAAGGCACGTATTGTATGATTGCTATCAAGGGTAAAAGGATGGGGTTTTCATCATATTGCTTGAGTTTATCCCTCTACATCATGCCATCTTACTTAAAGCGTTACTCTGTTCTCTTGAACTTAATACTCTAGATGCATGCAGGGGTCGGTCAATGTCTGGAGTAATAGTAGTAGATGCAGGCAGGAGTTAGTCTACTTGACACGGACGTGATGGCTATATTCATAATCATTGCCTTGGATGTCATCGTAACTTTGCGCTTTTCTATCATTTGCTCGATAGTAATTTGTTCACCCACCATATTATTTTCTTTCAATAGAGAAGCCTCTAGTGAAACCTATGGCCCCCGGGTCTATTTTCCATCATATATTTTCAGATCTATAAACCAAAAAACCCAAAAATACCTCACTGAGGTTTATTTCTTTTATTTTGTTTTACATTTTAGTAATCTTTTATATGTATGCCTATCAGATCTCATCCTTGCAAGTGAACGTGATGGGATTGACAACCCCTTTATCGCGTTGGGTGCAACTGTTCAATTGTTTGTGCAGGTGCATAGATTGGGGACTTGCTTGTACCTCGTAGTGGATTGATACCTTGGTTCTCAAACTTAGGGAAATACTTATCTCTACTTTGCTACATCACCCTTTCCTCTTCAAGGGAAAAACCAACGTAAGCTCGAGAAGTAGCAAGAACAATTTCTGGCACCATTGCCGGGGAGGATCTACATCAAGCCGACCAAGTACCCACCATAAACTCTCATCTCTCCAATTACATTATTTGCCATTTTCCTCTTGTTTTCCTCTTCCCCACTTCTAAAATGATTTCAGAAAAGCACAAAAATATTTTCCTTTTTATTCGCCCTTCTTCCATTCGTCTTTTCTTTTGCTTTTTGGTTTCTCATTTGCTAGATCGCTTGTTTCCACCATGTATGAATCATAGGAGTTTATCATTGAAAAAGATAGCAATAATCTTGAGGAAGGTTTTAGTGATTTTGCCAATAATGATCCTCATGAAGAACCCACTACTATCTATACTAAAAAACTTTTTTGTGGGTAGCGGTAATATTTTTGGGAAAGGGGTGATTCAAGATTTCTTTACTTGTGCCGGTATGCTACCTACGCTAGGAGGATCTATCCTTAACAAAACTAATAGCCTTGCGGATGCAGTAACTTTGCTTATAATTGAACTTGAAAGACAATTTTTTCATATGCATCCATGTATACAAAGGATTCTTCTAGAGTTCTCCAATATTCAGCATTCTTCTGTTAAGCATGCCGCCACTATATTTCTAGCTCACGGTTTTAGATTCATTATGAAAGAAGGTAATGAAATTTTTCCGCATTATAAGATAAATGGTGGTTGTCCCCCCATAGAGGAGATCCTTTTTAACCAAGAGGAAATAGTGAGATTGCAGTCTCCTAACTATGTTGCTTATAATGAAAATTTGAGAAAGAGGGTCCCCACCAAGGTTTTGGTTGATTAGATTTCCGAACACAATGATAATTTTGCAATACAAAATAGTGGATTAGGGTTCGTGTTAAGAGATAGTCTTATGACATTCCACCAAAGGAACGCTTATAATGATGAGTTGACTATAAAATACAAGGGGCCGAAGGAGGAACCTATTCCTCCTAAACTTGATCTTAGGGATCCCTATCCTATTAAATTTAGCCTTTTTGATTATTTTTGCTTACGGCAAAGGAAACTTGCTGCCGAAACAAGGGAGTATGAGATGAGCATGGATGATCTCCCTTATTATTATGACAATACCTTGATCTATGTTTTATGCCTAGCTAGGGGCGTTAAACAATAGCGCTTGTTGGGAGGCAACCCAATTTTATTTTTGTTTCTACTTTTTTTGTTGCTGTTTTCCAATAAATTTATCATCTAGCCTCTGGTTAGATGTGTTTTCATGTTTTAGTTTAGTGTTTGTGCCAAGTAAGACCTTTGGGATAGTTTGGAAGATTGTTGATTTGATTTTGCTGAAAAACAGAAACTTTTACGTCCAGTAAAACAATTTTGATAATTCATAGGGACGTGATCTGGTTCTTAATGTTTTACACCAGATTTATATACAAATTTCCCAAGTTTTCCTATTTTTTCAGAATTTTTGGATTTACAAATGTGTACGAAGTTTTCTGATTACTACAGACTGTTCTGTTTTAGACAGATTCTGTTTTTATTGTATTCTTTGCTTATTTTGATGAATCTATGGGTAGTATCGGGGGGCATAAACCATGGAGAATTTGGAATATAGTAGATTTAACACCATATTAAATAAAGAATGAGTTCACAACAGTAACAAAAAGTGGTGATTTATTTTCTTGTACTAACGGATCTCATGAGTTTTCTGTTGAGTTTTGTGTTGTGAAGTTTTCAAGTTTTGGGTAAAGATTTGATGGACTATGGAATAAGGAGTGGCAAGATCCTAAGCTTGGGGATGCCCAAGGCACCCCAAGGTAGAATTCAAGGACAACCAAGCATCTAAGCTTGGGGATGCCCCGGGTGGCATCCCCTCTTTCGTCTTCAATCCATCGGTAAATTTCATTGAGGCTATATTTTTATTCTCCACATGATAAGTATTTTACTTGGAGCGTCTTGTATGATATGAGTATTTGCTTCTAGTTTTCCACAATCATACTTGATGCACACACCTTTTGAGAGGAACACGAATGAATCGTGATATATTACAATACTCGATGTGCTTCACTTATATCTTTTGAGCTAGGCAGTTTTTGCTCTAGTACTTCACTTATATCTTTTTAGAGCACGACAGTGGCTATATTTTATAGAAATTGATGAACTCTAAAGCTTCACCTATATTATTTTAAGAGTCTCTAAACAGCATGGTAATTTGCTTAGGTTATGAATTTTAGTCCTAATATGATGGGCATCCAAGAGGGATATAATAAAAACTTTCATATAAAGAGCATTGAATACTATGAGAAGTTTGATTCCTTGCATTTATTTTGAGATATAAAGATGATGATATTAGAGTCATGCTAGTGAGTAACTATGGATTGGTAGAACTTGTGTTAAAAGTTTGTGATTCTTGTAGCATGGACGTATGGTGAACCGTTATGTAATGAAGTTGGAGCATGATTTATTTATTGATTGTCTTACTTTGTGTGGAGGTCGGGATCGCGTGATGATTAACTCCTACCAACCCTTCCCTAGGAGCATGCGCGTAGTACTTTGTTTCGATAGCTAATAAATTGTTGCAATAAGTGTCGGTGTCAAAACCGGCGGATCTCGGGTAGGGGGTCCCGAACTGTGCGTCTAAGGTCGATGGTAATAGGAGGCGGGGGACACGATGTCTACCCAGGTTTGGGCCCTCTCTATGGAGGTAATACCCTACTTCCTGCTTGATTGATCTTGATGAATATGAGTATTACAAGAGTTGATCTACCACGAGATTGTTATGGCTAAAACCCTAGAAGTCTAGCCTATATGATTATGATTGTGATTGCCTCTACGGACTAAACCCTCCGATTTATATAGACACCGGAGGGGACTAGGGTTATACAAAGTCGGTTATAGAGAAAGGAATCTACATATCCGAACGCCAAGCTTGCCATCCACGCAAAGGAGAGTCCCATCCGGACACGGGAAGAAGTCTTCTATCTTGTATCTTCATAGCCCAACAGTCCGGCCCATGTAAATAGTCCGGCCGTCCGAGGACCCCTTAATCCAGGACTCCCTCAGTAGCCCCTGAACCAGGCTTCAATGACGAGGTGTCCAGCGTGCAGATTGTCTTCAGCATTGCAAGGCGGGTTCCTCCTCCGAATACTCCAAAATAGTCTCCGAACACAAGAATCGTGTCCGGCTCTACAAAATAAATCCCACACACAACCTTAGAGAGTACGATATTTCACGAGTCCAATCCGCTGACAACTTTTTGTAGCGTGACATCACATCGCTGCCCGGTCATTATTCGAACCGTTTTTAGCCCGCTGCTCCATATTTCGAGATGCGGTTTCATTGGCATGTCTTGTCAAAGCAGAGACCGTGTCCCCTTATTGCGGGATTCTCATCAATACGGGCATGGTAACCCAACCGTGCCATCTGCACGGCCCATGGTGAATAGGTGAGTTTTAAGGTGAGTGGGGAGGCGCTTGATATTCACTGCCTTTATAAAGAGATAAGGATTCACCTTTTTCAACCATGCCTTCTTTTTCTATGCCCATCCATTTTCGAGCTCCAGCACCCAAGATCTCATCTTCTCCGCCCAAAAAAGCACTCCAACCATGTCCGGATCCGGAGCGCAGGGCAAGTGGATGGCCTCCTCCGTCAAGGAGAAGGACATTATGAAGCTCTGGGAGGCCGGGTAGTTGGCTAAGGAAATCGCCCATCAGATTCCGGCCAAGGGACATATCGTCCCTACCCCGGAGCCCCATGAGAGGGTGGTATTCATCTCCCACTTCATCCGCGGGCTGGGATTCCCTCTCCACCCATTCGTCCACGGACTCATGTTCTACTATAGGCTGGGCTTCCACGATCTAGCCCCCAACTCCATCCTCAACATCTCGGCATTTATTGTCGTGTGTGAGGCCTTCCTCCGCATCCCACCTCACTTCGGATTATGGCTAAAGATCTTCAATGTGAAGCCGAAGGTGCTGAGTGGTCAACACGCAGAGTGCGGAGGCGCCATGGTGAGCAAGATGCCCAATGTCACATGGCCCGAAGGCTCCTTCGTGGAGACTGTCAAAGGGTGGCAGTCGAAGTGGTTCTACATCACAGAGCCGCGTGGCACCACCTGGGCCGCGGCTCCCGCATTCTGGCATGGAGCCCCGATGCGGCTCACCTCCTGGCCAGAGAAGGGCCTGGACTGGTCTTTGCCGGACGAGCTGACACTGCTTTAGACGTGCATACAGAACATGATAAACAAGACTGTCAAGCTCGTCAATGTGATCCAGGTGATGCTTATTCGCCGGATCCTACCGTGCCAACGCCGGACTTGCCATTTATGGGAGTTCATTTCGGCCAAGCATCAGACCTTGTTGCAGTTTTTTGACACTACGCACGAAGACATGTGGAAGGTGCTTGTCGAGTCCAACGAGACGCGGCCGGCCACGACCGAGGACCATGGGCAAGACTTGGCCCATCCTGCTAGTCCGGTAAGTTTTTTCATGTTTTCAAGGTGTATCCTTTACTTGCATATTCGAGGAATATGCCTAAGCCTCCCTATTAATTCTTTTAGGGCTGGACGAAGAAGGTGAAGCAGATTCAATGTCCGGCTCCGCTGCCCGAAGATCCAGAAATTCCACTTCTAACAAAGATGCTGGTTCCGGCGCCCTACCAAGCACCGGAGAAGAAGGCCAAGAAGAAGGCCAAGGGGACCAGAGGTGGCCTCTATAAGAAGGGCACTTCGGACGTGACGTATGAAGACGCCGAGACTCATTCCTCCGCTGCCGAGGACGCCGAGGAAGAAGAGGAAGAATAATAAAGCCATCCCCCCCCTGAGGGGGGAAGAAAGAAAAGGACGGCCTCCACGCGTCTGGAGGCCGAAGCGTCCAAGAAGGGGAAAGCTTCCCTTCCGGACAGCTCCAGCGCGGTCATCGATAACAGCTCGGAGTGGCGGCCCAGGGACACGCCCTTGGCCAAATTGTGAGTACTCGGACACATTCATACATCCGGCCTCTCTACTTCATTGTTTTAACGTGTTGAATCATGTATTTGCAGTCCGGGTCGGTCCAATCTCGAGCGATCCTCATCTTCGGGGGATTCGCTGGACCTGGAAGTGATGGACAACAGGACCCTTCTGGCGGCCTCCTCTCCCAAGGCCATGGATAACACCAAGGTGCTGTCCCGGAGGATTCCAGGCTAGGGAGAGACTTAGGAGGCCGTCAGGGAAGCGCCGGAGGGTGAAGCCTCGGCTGCCGGACACATGGGGAGCAAACCCCCATGGATACTGACGGTGGGGGCCATATCCAATTCGGCCCCCAGCCGAATATAATTCCGGAGACCCACACGGCTCCGGAATCAAGCGAGCCGCCTCTTTCGAAAGAAGGAGGTGCGCCTATTCCGCCGATGACCTCTATCCATCTAGAGGCGCCGGATAATTTGCTGGAAGCGCTGCAAGGCACTTCCATTGTTGAATAACACCGTATCCTTATGGGTACGATGATTGAGAGGATCCAGTCCGCAAAGAGCGGCTGACCGAAGCCTGCACAAGCCTTCTAATAGGCTTTGAGGTAAGCAACGCAATTATAAAAAGAATGTCACAGTATAGACAGTAGCCCCTAATACTCTATTCGGTGTTCGGAAAGAAAAGCCGAACAGAGGATCAAATAATTTTCACAGGAGTCTAACATAACATGTCTATGTGAACAAGCATGCGTGGCTGCTGGCTGCGACCTCTCATACTACTGAGGTCTCCGGACTGATGCAGAGTCTGGAGTGGACGGAGGAGGAACTCAGCCGTGTGAAGAAGCAGCTGGAAGATAGTCAAGGTATGCAATAACCTGTATATATTTAGGAAGGATGAATGATTTGTGCTAACTAAAGTGCCATTTTTTGTTAGGAGCAGCGGCTGAGGTGGAGACCCTCAAGAAGGCGCTGACCGAGGCCGAGGAGAAAGCAGCCAAGGGAAAGGTCGTCCGTGAAAAGCACGAGGCCAGGGTCAGTGAGGTCTAGCAGGAGCTCCACAATGTCATGAAGAAATGCGAGTCCTTGGAGTGCAACCTTGCGGATTAAGAGTCAGAACTTGACAAGGCCCGCCAAACACACACGATGCCTGGGTTGAAGCCCAAGGAACCCTCCAGGAAATCCAGGAGGCCAGAAAAATCACGGCAGGTAAGGCCTTTATTATGAGAGAAAATATGTGAAGAAAAGGTTCCTATTACTGACCTGGATTTGGAGTTCTGAAGGGGTGTTGGGATCTGCTGCGTAGTGTTTCAGACGCTGCGGAATTCTTCCGAGCTAAAGAAGGGAGCTCTACGGAGAAACTATTTTGGTCGCAATACCTTGCGCCAGAATATCCGGTGCCCTTTAGTGATCAGCTAAAACAGCTGGTCGAACTGCATAGGGTGGCTGAACTAGCCATGAAGGATTTAATAATCCGGTTATAGCCTGCCGAAGCTATGCCCAGCAGCTACTTTGGACTCGTGTAGCGGCTGGTCATTGCCTGCCCCCGGCTTGATGCCATCAAGCGGTCGGTCTGCATCGAAGGCGCGCACATGGCCTTTGCCCGAGTCAAGATATATTGGGTGAAGATGGACACCGTGAAGGTTGCGACCGAGGGACCACCCGAGGGCAAGGAGCACCGCACACCCGAGCTGTATTTTGACAGTGTCCTAGACGGATCCCGCCTTGTGGCGGAGCAATGTGCTAAGGATGTTATCTTTGAAAATACATTCATGTTATCCTGTCCTGTACTATGAAACAAGATCGTTATGTAATATAATGCTTGTTATTTAAAATTTTACCTCCTGTGCGGCCGTGTTGTTAAATCTGAGAGTTGGCCAGTCGTCGGCTTCTGCCCCCCACGTAGGTAGTACGGGGGTGTTCGGGATAAATCTAAACACTCTTTACTCCAAAGTTTGGTCCTTAAAGGAGGTGTTTAGTGTAACGAACCAGGCAATCGTACTATATGGCTTTATCACCCTCACTTTGCCATGGGAGTTTGACAATAAAAATTTAGGCGCAGCCCCTAGTATTTGTAAGTCCGAACTTGGGATGCTCTAAACACCTGATCGGATAAAACTGATTCATCACATAATGCGGAAAAGTTGCAAAAGATTTGAAACCACTCGAACAGCTGATCGGCTCATGCCGCATCATGATAGTCAGTTTTCGGCTTTCTCTACTAAGGTGCTCATCCGGATGAACCAGGACACAATCGCAGTAGTTCTCCCTTTACTACCCTAGCCGATATAGCGGAACGTAAGGTAGTAAGCACAGGAGTCGGGCAACCCAACTTTTGACCAAAGACATGATTCAGAGCCAATGCATATAATGCTATAAGTTCGGGGTGCCGAACTATACTATAAAAAAGTGCTCAGACTTTGTTGCCATATTATGGGGCGTAATGAAGCCCCTAGCCAATTAAGGCATACCAATGTGTATGGGTGCAATTGATAACAATAAAAAAGAAAAAAGAAGCAATAGGCTAATGCCGCAGAGTTTGGGCTATTTTCCATTATATTTTGATTAATACATTAAAGCGTATTTCTACAAGTAGTGCGATAAGCAACAGGGCTATTTAACATGCCAAAACCAAGGGAGAGCTGCATGTGGGTTCTTAAAAACAGGCATAACAATCATTTAAAGAGACCACTTGGAAATTCCCTTATACGTCAATGCTTCTTGTGGTCTTGGTGTATCCGTCCCTTGATAGGTCCGACAATCAGGCCAAAAGAAACCTGAAAAGAAAAAGGAAAAGTGAAAGTATGTGGGTCTAGGACAGGTTGAGCCGTACTATGGACCACGATCTAGCTGTGCCTCCGTCTATGCCCATGGTATTTTGAGTGTGTAGTTATGTACACGCAGTACAAATGCCGCAGTTTGATCAGGACTGGGACGGAGGCCGAATTGCTAGTCAAGCTCTTGACAAGCTAGACTGTCCTGCTGCAGAGTAGTTCGGACTCATTTGACAGTGTCCGGGAGCTTGGCCACCGAATTAAGGTTCTGCCTAAAAAGGCCGCTCTGTGCTTCTGCTGCAAGGGCAGCGGTGTGCTCCTCAGTATGGAGGGAGCGTTCCGTGTTTCCATTAACTGTTATGACACCGCGTGGTCCATCTTGAGCTTGAGATAAGCATAGTGTGGCACCACATTGAATTGAGCGAATGCAGTTCATCCAAGCAGTGCATGATAGCCGCTGCGGAAGGGGACGATATCAAAGATCAACTCTTCACTTTGGAAGTTGTCCGGGATTCCGAAGACCACCTTGTCGGTGTCAAAATCGGCGAATCTCAGGTAGGGGGTCCCGAACTGTGTGTCTAAGGTCGTGGTAGCAGGAGGCGGGGGACACGATGTTTACCTAGGTTTGGGCCCTCTCTATGGAGGTAATACCCTACTTCCTGCTGGATTGATCTTGATGAATATGAGTATTACAAGAGTTGATCTACCACGAGATCGTAATGGCTAAACCCTAGAAGTCTAGCCTATGAGGTTACGATTGATGTGTCTCTCCCTAGAAGTCTAAACCCTCTGGTTTATATAGATATAGGGGGGGACTAGGGTTATACAAAGTCGGTTACAGAGGAAGGAATCTACATATCCGAATCGCCAAGCTTGCCTTCCACGCCATGGAGAGTCCCATCCGGACACGGGACGAAGTCTTCTATCTTGTATCTTCATAGCCCAACAGTCCGGCCCAAGCATATAGTCCGGCTGTCCGAGGACCCCTTAGTCTAGGACTCCCTCAGTAGCCCCTGACCCAGGCTTCAATGACGATGAGTCCGGCACGCAGGTTGTCTTCGGCATTGCAACACGGGTTCCTTCAGAATACTCCAACACAGTCTTTCGAACATAGGAAACGTGTCCGACTCTGCAAAACAAGTACCACACACAACCTTTGAGAGTATAATATTTCACGAGTCTAATCCGCTGATAACTTTTGGTAGCGTGACATCACACCACTGCCCGGTCATTATTCGAACCGTTTTTCAGCCTGCCGCCCCGTATTTTGAGGTGCAGTTTCACTGGCATGTCTTGTCAAAGCAGAGATCGTGTCCCCTTATCACGGGATTCTCATAAATACGGGCATGGGTAACCCAACCGTGTCATCTGCACCGTGCTTGGGGAATAGGCAGATTTTAAGGCGATCAGGGAGGCGCATAACTTTCACTGCCTTTATAAGGGGATAAGGATTCATCCTCATTCACCCACGCCTTCTCCTTCCTCTGCCCATCCATTCTCAAGCTCCAGCGCCCAAGTTCTTGCCTTCTCTGCCCAAAAAAGCACTCCAAACATGTCCGGATCCGGGGCTGGAGGCAAGTGGATGGCCTCTTCTGTCAAGAAGAAGGACATCAAGGGGCTCCGGGAGGCCGGTTACCTGGCCAAGGAAATCGTTCATCGACTTCCGGCTAAGGGATAGATCGTCCCTACCCCAGAGCCCCATGAGAGGGTTGTGTTCCTCACACACTTCGTCCGTGCGCTGGGATTCCCTCTCCACCCGTTTGTCCGCGGACTGATGTTTTACTATGGGCTGGACCTCCACAATTTGGCCCCCAACTCTATCCTCAACATCTCGGCATTCATTGTCGTGTGCAAGGCCTTTCTCCGCATCCCACCTCACTTCGGCATGTGGCTAAAGACCTTCAATGTGAAGCCCAAGGTGGTGAGCGGCCAACAAGCTGAGCGCGGGGGCGCCATGGTGGGCAAGATGCCCAACGTCACCTGGCCCGAGGGCTTTCTGGAGACGGTGAAGGGGTGGCAGTCGGGATGGTTCTACATCACCGAGCCGCGCGACACCAACTGGGTGGCGGCCCCTGAATTCCGATCCGCAGTCCCGACGAGGCTTACCTCCTAGCAAGAGCAGGGCCTGCCCTGGGGCTCTCCGAATGAGCTGACAGCGCTCCAGACGCGCGCCCAGAATATGATAATCAAGAAAGTCAAGCTCGTCGACGTGGTCCGGGTCATGCTCGTCCACCGGATTCTTCCATGCCAACGCCGGACATGCCTCCTGTGGGAGTACGACCCGACCAAGCACCAGACTCTGTTAGAACTCTTTGGCACGACGCACGAAGATATATGGAAGGTGCTCTTCAAGGCTAACGAGGTGCCGCCAGCCACGGACGAGGATCGTGGGCACGACCTGACCCATCCTGCAAATCCGGTAAGCCCTTTCATGTTTTCAAGGTGTTCCCTTTACTCGCGCATGAGAGGAAGGCATCTAAGTCTCTCTATCGATTATTTCAGGATTGGACAGAGATGGCGGAACAGATTGACTGTCCGGCCCCGCTGCCCGAAGGCCCAGAGATCCCGCTCCTGATGAAGGTGCGGATTCCGGCGCCTTACAAGGTGTAGGAGAAGAAGGCCAAGAAGAAGGCAAAGGGGACCAGAAGTGGTCTCCGCCATAGGGGTACTTCGGACATGACGTCCGAAGATGCCGAGGCCGCTCCTCCGCCGAAGACGACGAAGAAGAGGAGGAAGAGGAAGAAATTGGCTCCCCTTCAGCAAGGAAAAAAAAAGAAAAGGACGGCCCCACGCATCCGGAGGCTGGGGCTTCAAAGAAAGGGAAGGCTTCCTTTTCGGATAGCTCCACAGCAGCCACCAACAGCAGCTGGGTGTGGCAACCCAGGGAGAAGCCCCTGGCCGAATCGTAAGTGTCCGGACATGTAATCGTATCTGGATTCTTTACTCTATTATTTTAACATGCTTACATTATGCACTTGCAGTCTGGCTCAGTCCCGCCTTGATCGGTCCTGATCAGAGGATTCGCTGGACCCAGCAGTGATGAACAGTGAGACCCTTCCGTCGGCCACCTCTCCCTGGGACCTGGATGGCGCCGAAGCATCGTCCCGAAGGATCCCCGTCCTGGGAGGGAATCCCGTGGCCTTACACGAGGCACCAGAGGGTGAAGTCTCGACTGCCGGACACATGGGGGAGCAGACCCCTATGGACACTGAAGATGGGGGCCGTATTCAATTTGGCCCCCATCCGAATACAATTCCGGAGACCCCTACGGTTCTGGAATCAGGCGAGCAACCCCCTTCGAAGGGAAGCGGCGCGCCTATGCCGCCGGTGACCTCTGTCCAGCTAGAGGCACCGGACAAGTTGCTGGAAGCGCTGAAAGGCGCTTCCATGGTTGACGAACACCGTACCCTAATGGGTGCGGTGATTGGGAAGGTCCAGGTTGCAAAAAGTGGATTGACCGAAGCCTGCACTAGCCTTCTAATAGGCTTTGAGGTAAGTAATATAAGTTAAAAGAATATCACAGTGTACACATTAGCCCTTGATGCTCTGTTTGGTGTTCGGAAAGAAAAGTCGAACAGAGGATCAAAATAATTTTCACAGGAGTCTAACATAATATGTCTATGATAATAAGCAGGCATCGCTGCTAGCTACTGCTGCTCATACTGCGGAGGTCTCTGGACTAAAGCAGAACCTGGAGCGGGCCCAGGAAGAGCTCGGCCTCATGAGGAAGCAGATTGAAGAAAGCAAAGGTATGTAGTAACCTGCGTGTATAGTCAGGAAGGATGAATAGTTCATGCCGACTAAAGTGTCATGAACTTCATTAGGGGCCACGACTAAGGTGGCGGCACTCAAGAAGGCATTGGCCGATGCGGAGGACAAAGCAGCCAAGGAATTCGCTGCGCGCGAGATGCAGGAGGCCCGGGCCAGCGAGGTCCTGCAAGAGCTCCAGGACGTCGTCAAGAAGTACGAGTCCTTGGAGCGTGATTATAAGACTCAAGAGTCCGAACTTGCCAAGGCCCGCCAGAGCGCACAAGATGCCCGGGCCAAAGCCCAGATCACCCTCCAGAAAATCCAGTTAGCCAAGAAGATCGTGGCGGGTAAGGATTTCATTATGCAAAGCAAGTATGTGAAGGAGACATTCCTTTTACTTACCCGAATTTGAAGCTCTCCAGGGGCGTTCACGGATCTGCCGTGCATCATATCAGATGCTGCCGAGTTTTATTGAGCCAAAGAAGGGAGCTGTCACACCCTGATTTTCATGGCACAACACTTAAGTCAATAAATCATGCTAAAGTGTGGTTTGACAAAAACTTTTGAGTGTTTTGTCTTTGCTTTGATTGAATGATTGTCTGTTGTTTGCAAGTGCTCTAAAAATAAAATAAATCCTCCAACTCTTATACTCCTTCTCCTTGATCCAAAACTTCTGCCCAATGATCATGCCATGTGTAAAGAGCAATATAGTATTTTCTTACAAAAATAATTTGGCCAAATAGCATTTTCAAAATTAGTTTTTCAAAACCCTGAATTGAGGTTTGCACGCAAGTACTTAATTAAGGGCAGTAAAATCTTTCTAAAATATATTTGACTCCTATTAGATATAGGATACCCGAAACCACAAAATATAATTTTGAAAGTTATTTTACTATTTTATTTAAAAGCTTTTTCTTAAGGCCGAAATGGTCTTTAATAGGAAAAATTATTTTATTGTTTTAAAAATATTTGACAAAAATTAGGGAAACTCAGTGGACATATATTTTCCATATATAAGAGTTTCAACACATGGTCATGTTCAGAATATTGGTCAAATCCCTCAAAAACCCTTTCTGGATATTTCAAGATTTTGAAATATTTACAAAGGAAATATTCTGCAAAAATTCTAAGAAAATTCTATCATGTCACATATGACATATTAGATGATCTTGCCAAGTCTTATGACTTGGAGAACAAGATACAATCATCAAATCCCCTCAAAACCATTTCTGTCCATTTTGGAGTTTGAGCAACTTTACATTGCCAAACATGTCCAAATGTTCTCAAACCTTGTGAACTTGCTCAAATGGTTTAATTATACATCTAGACTAAGTGACACAAGTTGGAGAACAAGTTATATTTATCAAAGTGCCCCAAAACCCTCTCTAACCAGAATCAAATTTGAACAACTCTACATTACCAACTTTCTCTCCTTGATTCCAACTTTTGTGAGAATGATCACATGACCAAATGAGGCCACTACACCAAGTGGTGCATCAAGGAGAATTGATTTGCATGACTAAATCTTGGTAAGGCCATTTCTGCTAATTTCTAGGGTTTACCAAAGTTGCATTGGCAACTTTGCCCAAATGAGCTCAATCTTGGTGGAACATATTATTTTCTCATGCCATTTGACCCTGTCAAGCCTCATGGCAAGGGAAGTCCATTTTCTTCCCCAAACCAACAACAAACACCTTCTGCCATTTTTCCAAAATCATCATTTTGACCACTTCTACTATTCTCCATGAGCTCAACTTGTTACCACAGCCCCTCCTAGTCCCCTTGCACGTCCAGTAGCAATGGCAAGTCCATAGCTCAATTATTGGAGGGTAAAACCCCACTTTCCCTCTCTGGACAGCCCTTTCTCTCTCTCCTCAACCTCTCTCCTCTCCTAGTGGTTCACCAGGCATCCAAGGCCTCCACCCCTTTGTTTACTCACCCCAAACCCCAGACACAAAAGGACATGCTCTTGGCGCATAAACAATGCCGGTGTCTGCAAAGCTCAAGGCTCTGGGCATGCTACTGCTGCTCTCTCAAGATCAGTAGCTCACCCATGCCAAGGGCATACGACAGCCTTGGGCGTCAGGGTGATGTCTCCCGAGGTGGCCTCGGCGTCCGGGACACGGCAAGGTGTCGGGCCCCTCCTCGACCTCTCTCCTCACCACTCTGCAGAGCTCGCCGAGCGCGTCTGTGGATGCTGCCCACGGAGCACCGGCGCCTCCTCTATATAATGCATCCCTCGAGCTCTCTCTCGCCTCTGTTGGACCCCTCTCTCTCCCGTGCACCTCCTGGACAGCCTCCCCCTCCCTCTCGTGCTCTCCAACACCCCCCATGGCCGGAATGCCGCCGCCCCTCCTCTGTTCGAGCAAGGATGGGCTTCTACCTCCTCCTCTCCACACCAAAGAACCGCTATGGTCCGCGATCCTTCTCCCCGACCGCCAGGCTTACAGGCGCGCACACCCTGCTCATCATCGCCGGGCTTCCGCCGCCTCTCTCAGTGCTTGCACGGCTCGGCCATCTCCATGCCGTCCCAGGGTGCCCCGGCGCCGCTTCCGCGACCCCTCCGTGGCCGAGGCTTGCGGGTGAGGCTGTGTGCCGCCAGGGTAAGCACTGCCACCGCCTGTGTCGGGCTCGATCCCTCTGTCCCGGCGTGCAAGGAGGGAGACGACCTGGCGCGGCCCGTGGGTCACGCGACCCGTCGGCCCGCCACGTCATTAAGTGGAGACGCCCGCACCAGATCCTTCGCCTCTCTGCGGCGAAGCGCCCTCTGAACATCGCCTCGGCGTGGCCCTCAGCAGCGTGTAGCCGAGCCGCTGGGCCGGCCCAACTGTTAACTCTCGCCCAGCGCGCCAGATGAGGGTAAAGCCTTTTTCCCTTTTTCTTTTTCCAGTGAACTTCTAAAATCCATAGAATATTCATATTATCTCCAAATTTGATGATTCAAATTTCTAATAGTTCATAAATTCCCGATCTATCACATGGTGCAATTTGCACATTTTTCCATAAAGATTTTCTTCACAAATATTTATCAAATCCCATATTTCCATTTCTGTCATAAACTTTAGAAAATCACAGAAGGCTCAAACTTGCTCCAAATGCCATGATTCCAATTCCTAGATGTATCTAAGCTCATAACCTAGTTTATGAACATTTTTCTTGATACTCTCTGTACCACATAAATTATTGAGCCATTTCTTCATATTTATCAACCTTGCAAATTCATAGGAAATTCATTTGAACTCCAAATCCAGTGAAACCAATTCCTAGATGCTTCTAAAATCATCCTTTGTTAAATGGGTGCCTTTGCTCATTTTTGAAAATAATTCTTCTGTACACTTTTTGCAATTCCAAAAACCCCTTGATTCCATCCTATCGAAATGTTTAGAAATATCCATAGATCCACTTCCATTGAAACCACTTTGGTCAACCCTCATATGACCAGAGGTATCCCAGAAAAGTCCAACTCATATTTTTAGAGCACTTTTATTTCCTGCCTTGTTGTTTTGCTTATTGTGATTGCTTTCGACGATAGTTGACAAAGTAGACGGAATGCTCGGAGTTGGACCAGAGATATTTGAAGACCTCGAAGACTTTGTTAAAATAGGCAAGCAGCCCTTTGACCATGTCTATGAAACCCCTTTTTATGCATGTCATATATAGCTCTTTATTATTGTTGCATCAGAATCATGGTGAGATGGTGAACCACGTGGGTTGGTTGCCTCCGTTATTTCCTCGTTGATACTTGCATTGTGCATGGCCCTACCTTCTTATGAGGGTTATGCCGGTGGGAGTAGATAGGATGCTAAGTAGTGCTACGCAAAAAGGGACGGGGATATGCATGGTGATGGAGACAAAGTGTTTTCAAAAGACTTTTCGAAAACCCCATCGGGTGCCACTTATGCCCGAGGGAGGTGATGAGATGGGTAACCACTTGATGACGAAGTGGTGTACCGAGGAAAGTGTGTGTTGTTTTCAAAACGGATTGGTCGGAGTTGCGACCGTTATTCCAACCTTACATGCGCAACCACTCTACCCTTATATGGGAAAGGGCATTATTGATTACCTAGACCGATACTAGCTTGGAGCCCGCATTACTAGTGACGGGAGAGTTGTTGGTGCGCTCTCTCGGGACGGGGTCGTGCCAGGTAGGGCGGCCATGACTGTTTTCACAGGGCACCGGACACACCGTTGGTACCCCGTGCCTTTGGTATGTGATAAGTATGGGAGCGAGGCTCCAAGAAAGTGTTATGTGAAATGTTGGGCACGGGGGTTATTGCCAATCGAGTGGACTCCATGTTAGTGTCGTCTAGGGAAAGGTAGTGATCGGGTGCTTACCCCGGGTACTTGAGGTACTGCGGGTCGTGGATGACACGGAAGTTCCCCGGATCTAGTGGGTAAAGTGTGCAACCTCTGCAGAGTGTAAAACTATTCGAATAGCCGTGTCCACGGTCAAGGACAGTTGGGTAACCGCTCTTGGGCTACGTCCACTTGTTTACAAACCAAGTGTGTGATGATGAAAAGGGACTTGGGTCAAGTCAAGGGACTTGACATGATTGAGATGGGTTGGTGCCCACTCTGTTTATGTTAAATGGGTTGGTGCCCACCCTATTTATGTTGATATCTGTAACCTGTTCTCATGGTTACTTGAACTCTCTTGATGCATGCTTTATAAAGATGTTGAACATGTCATTGCACTCAAAACTAGCTTTCTGCAAAAATTTACCTATATCATGCATTGTTGTACCTTGAACCAAAACATGGGTTGCTTGCGAGTACATTCAAAGTACTCATTGGCTTGCCACTGGTTATTTAATTGACCAGGCATGGAAGAACCGGAGTCCGAAGAAGAGTTCTTTGGAGACGAACATGCGAACTAGGACGTTTCCCAGTCAGAATGCCTGTAGGGTTAAGGCTGATGGCATGGGTTCTACTTATCGACGATGATTTCCGCTGCTTATGTTTCATTTGGTGTTCAGCCCTTAAGGCTTTATCCATGTAAGACTTGACCATAATGGTCACAATTTGTGTAAGACGGTATGTATGGATGTAAGACTCTTGTTATTCAGCTTCTGTGTGTTCAAGTGAGCATTGATCTCGGGATCATCAGACACGTGCATTCGGTGATCACGACTTATGAGTCGGGGTCCCCACAGAGCTGGTATCAGAGCCATCCTGACTGTAGGAAGCCTTAGTTAGCATGGTCGTTAGTTAGGGTAAAACTGTTTCCAAAACTACCTATACTTCTCTTCCCTTCTCAGTTTTTCGAAAACTAAGGTATACTTTCCTTATTGATCTCTTCCCCTTCAAAACCTTTGGTCGCTAGAACCCTTATGCCCCTGACCACTGGACTCCTTGTAATCCTCGTGGATAAACTAGAAGGAAGATGCCTTGCCAGACATTCACCCACATCTCCTGAACACAAGATAGGTGACATCACAACAAGACGATACCAACAGAAGATACATCCTCGAGGAATGAGGACCCGAAGACCCAGGAGATGGTGACACCCTTGACACTGCCCCAAGATGATGCACCTTAGCCTACGATGATCAGGGCGTAGAATATGCAAGATAATGATATACATCGCTAATAGAGTAACCCTGTCACTACCGTTGTTGTATCGGCAACCACCGATGGATGAGAACCTAGCCATTTGGTCCGCCTCACCATAGTGAGCAGGAAAACGGTTCTCCTCATCCCCCTCTCTTGGTGTCGATGTTGTCATCAACATAACCGACATGATGGACCTCTATTACGCCTTGATAATGTCATTGCATAAAGGATTACCTACCTGGTACCATCGACGGCTTAGAAGACAAAAAGGGATCGTCGCGATTAAGAAGACAATAGAGGACCAAGTCAATAGCAATTATGAGGAGCCACCTTCACCCCATCACTTCAACAGGCAAGGAGTTGTTGAAGAATCTTCAGGCTCAACCCGGATTGTTTCATCGAACAACTACAAGAGACATAGCATAACCTGAGGAAAACTCAGAAGACTGCATGAGGCACAAGGCACGACTGCCGAGTCCGAGAACCCCTAGGGTAGGATGAGTCGTGTACCCCCTATGCGCAGTCGAGTCCGTATGATGGTTCGAATAGAACCATGATTGTGTGTTGCTTGTTTTTATTTTGTTGTGTTTTTGGTATCAGTCGCCCTTTTTGCCCTAGGCAACAAGTACGCGACTATATCACCTGCCTTATTTTGTTGTTTGTGTTTGGCCTTTTTGGCACTTGTTTGTTCGCACTTGCACTATAGAACCCCCTTTAGGCGTTCCCCTCCTCTATGCTACTTTTCCCTCTCATCTCTCTCCTCAACTGAAGACAAGCAAGACAATATGCACCAAGGATTCCACCTCGGCGACCAACAAGCACTAAAGACTTTTGCTACAACCTCCTCGACCAAGTGAAACCCCGTAGAGTTATGTGTAACCCTCCAGATTAGAGGCCCATTCCTAGACCCTTCAAGACTCCATAAGATACCCCAGCTCGAATCCTTAACCATGAGCTTAACCTACGGAATTGCTAAAGCATCAGTCAAGCCTCCGTAACCTTGCACAACCATGGGTCCATCATGGGACTAGTGGACATAGTGAACTAGCACATTATCATCCTGAGATAGCACCAAACTGACGATGCCATAGGGAAGACCAATCTGAGCATATAGGAATAGAGGACAAATGACTTGATGAGTTTATATCAATGACCTTGAGGAATTATCTAAGACTCTTTGGTGGATTATAAGGCTACCATGTTGGTAGGTGAACTTAGTGGGATCATGATTATAGAGGAACATAGCTTCCATTACCCCGGAGTAAATTGGATTTATAGGACAATTATGATCGCAAGCTGAAACTCCTGGAAGTGCAAGGATTTGACTTGATCAGATGATATTGATAGGAGACAGTTGATATTACGTATATAACTTGGGGGAAACATGTAGGAATCCTCGTTGGACACAAGATTTGGATTTAAGTAGCTGATTCTAGTTGAATATAGATGCTGAGTATGACTACATGGTTCGGAGTAAAATGGATTTAGACTGATGATCTCGATCATGATACCATGTTTCTCGGTGGATGATAAACTAGGAGATTGGATTAATTGTCGGAGTTGATTTAGAGTTCTATGTAAGCTTGACCTTGGAGTTTACCTGACCATGATAATGGGAATTGGTGGACTTACTCTAGTAGAAATAGCCTCTTCAAGCATTTGGGGATTATAGGACTTTAGAAGATCATGTGGAACATCATAGACTTTGGATTTGTGGAATAAATGGAATTATGTAGTGATTGATGGAAGTTAATGAGCTGTTGGAGTTGATTCATAGGAAGGAAACAAGAACTTGGAGTGGCTTACGACGTGTTTCCTTAGGATAGAGATGCTTTATCTTAGACCTTGGAAGAACAGGCTGAGCACTTGGATTGTCACGTTCAAGCTTAGCAGCTTATATGTTCTACCCATGGATTTTTAGGGGTAGACATACATATGAGTTTAGGGATTGTAGACATATATGATTTTGTTAGACCTCCTCTCGAGAGCCATGAGGATATGAATCACATGAGTGATGATTGGAGTTGACCTATACGAATGATGCTTTCAGTAGTATAAGGTGATCTGTTTGGGGGACTAAGTAGATCAATTGGCATCTCAGGATTGGTGCTCAAGGATAAAAGTTCACTCGCACCCTAGAATCCTTGAAACCCTCAAGCCCCACCAAGCCACAACATGGTCGGATCCTGACCTTGAGCTTTGGCTCTAGATCGATAAGACTTTGACCCACACTCAACAAGGCCACCACTAATTCCCCTGCCCACTCTACGTACCCCATAGACTTCATGGAGTGCTCGGACAAGTTAGTTGTCATCTTTCTTTGATGACATACTTGTCTACCTGAAGACAGAAGAAGAGCCGTTCAGCTAGTCAAGGAACATTTGTAGATCGACATGCCAAGGAGGAAGAACTACACCTACCACCATCATCAAGAAGTAGACATCCGCGTCGAAGACCAGGTGTATCTGCAAGCCACTTCTCTCTAAGGAACCGAGCATTTCCATCACAAGGAGATCCACACCAAGATGTATCAAGACTTGAAGGAAAGATTCTAGTGGCACGGATGAAAAGGGAGATTGCCACCTATGTTGCAAAGTGTGACATATGCCAGAGAGTCAAAGCTGAGCATCAGCGACCCGCGGGATTGTTGCAACCCCTCAAGGTGCCTGAATGGAAGTGGGACAAAATCGGGATGGACTTCATCACCGGTTTACCCAGGTCAAGCAAGGGACATGACTCCATATGGGTCATTGTTGACCATTTGACCAAGGTGGTCCACTTCATTCCTGTCAAGACGACCTACAAGGGGAACCAGTTAGCCAGTCTTTACATCAACCAAATCGTGAGCATTCATGGCGTTCCCAAGGAAATTGTGTCGGATAGAGGAACCCAATTCACCTCAAGGTTCTGGAAGAAGTTCCAGGAGGCCATGGGGACCAAGTTGTCCTTCAGCACTGCTTTCCACCCACAGACCGGAGGTCAGACAGAACGAGGGAATCAGATACTCGAAGACATGCTCCGAGCCTGTGTCTTAGCATATGGAGCTAAGTGGGAGGATTGCCTCCCTCTCGCCGAAGTTCTCTTACAACAACAAATGTCACCAAGCCTTCAGATGGTACCATTTGAGGTGTTATACGGACGGAAATGCCGCACACCCTCAATTGGTCGAACCGAGAAGGACTTGTCTTTGGGCCCGATATCCTCCGTAAAGCCGAAGAGCAAGTCCAGCTTGTCAGAGAGTGTTTGAAGACTGCCAAGTCAAGACAAAGAGCTACGCTGACTCACGTCGTCGAGACATGACCTTACGGGTTGGAGACCATGTTTATCTCCGGGTCACCCCTCTCAAAGAAACCCATTAGCAACCTGGATCAAGAAGAGCGTCATACATGAAGCTACAACACCAGGCCCTTCAAGATTCAATGGAGCACCACTCAGAAGCAGAAGCAGTATGAGGACGTGAAGACTACCCCAAATCCAAGTTTACATACTCCTTTCCGCGCCTAGTCTGGGAATCTCGGGGACGAGATTCTTGTAAGGGGGTAGGTCTGTCACACCCTGATTTTCATGGCACAACACTTAAGTCAATAAATCATGCTAAATGTGGTTTGACAAAAACTTTTGAGTGTTTTGTCTTTGCTTTGATTGAATGATTGTCATTGTTTGCAAGTGCTCTAAAAATAAAATAAATCCTCCAACTCTTATACTCCTTCTCCTTGATCCAAAACTTCTGCCCAATGATCATGCCATGTGTAAAGAGCAATATAGTATTTTCTTACAAAAATAATTTGGCCAAATAGCATTTTCAAAAATTAGTTTTTCAAAAACCCCTGAATTGAGGTTTGCACTGCAAGTACTTAATTAAGGGCAGTAAAAATCTTTCTAAACATATATTTGACTCCTATTAGATATAGGATACCCAGAAACCACAAAAATATAATTTTGAAAGTTATTTTACTATTTTATTTAAAAGCTTTTTCTTAAGGCCAGAAATGGTCTTTAATAGGGAAAAATTAGTTTATTGTTTTAAAAATATTTGACAAAAATTAGGGAAACTCAGTGGACATATATTTTCCATATATAAGAGTTTCAACACATGGTCATGTTCAGAATATTGGTCAAATCCCTCAAAAACCCTTTCTGAATATTTCAAGATTTTGAAATATTTACAAAGGAAATATTCTACAAAAATTCCAAGAAAATTCTATCATGTCACATATGACATATTAGATGATCTTGCCAAGTCTCATGACTTGGAGAACAAGATAACATCATCAAATCCCCTCAAAACCATTTCTGTCCATTTTGGAGTTTGAGCAACTTTACATTGCCAAACATGTCCAAATGTTCTCAAACCTTGTGAACTTGCTCAAATGGTTTAATTATACATCTCGACCAAGTGACACAAGTTGGAGAACAAGTTATATTTATCAAAGTGTCCCAAAACGCTCTCTAACAAGAATCAAATTTGAACAACTCTACATTACCAACTTTCTCTCCTTGATTCCAACTTTTGTGAGAATGATCACATGACCAAATGAGGCCACTACACCAAGTGGTGCATCAAGGAGAATTGATTTGCATGACTAAATCTTGGTAAGGCCATTTCTGCTAATTTCTAGGGTTTACCAAAGTTGCATTGGCAACTTTGCCCAAATGAGCTCAATCTTGGTGGAACACCTTATTTTCTCATGCCATTTGACCCTGTCAAGCCTCATGGCAAGGGAAGTCCATTTTCTTCCCCAAACCAACAACAAACACCTTCTGCCATTTTTCCAAAATCATCATTTTGACCACTTCCACTATTTTCCATGAGCTCAACTTGTTACCACAGCCCTCCTAGTCCCTCAAGACGTCCAAAGAGCAATGGCAAGTCCATAGCTCAATTATTGGAGGGTAAAACCCCACTTTCCTCTCTGGACAGCCCTTTTCTCTCTCCCTCAACCTCTCTCCTCTCCTAGTGGTTCACCAGGCATCCAAGGCCTCCACCCTTTGTTTACTCACCCCGAAACCCCAGGACACAAAAGGACATGCTCTTGGCGCATAAACAATGCTGGTGTCTCGCAAGTCAGCTCTGAGCACGCCATGTGCTCTCTCGATCTGTAGCTCACCCATGCCAAGGGCATACGACAGCCTTGGGCGTCGGGTGATGTCTCCCGAGGTGGCCTCGGCGTCCCGACACGGCAAGGTGTCGGGCCCTCCTCGACCTCTCTCCTCCCCCCTCTGCAGAGCTCGCTGCGCGTCTGTGGAGGCTGCCCATGGAGCACCGGCGCCTCCTCTATATAATGCATCCTCGAGCTCTCTCTCGCCTCTGTTGGACCCTCTCTCTCCTGCACCTCCCGGACAGCCTCCCCTCCTCTCGTGCTCTCCAAAGACCCCCATGGCCGGAATGCCGCCGCCCTCCACTGTTCGGCAAGGATGGGCTTCTACCTCCTCCTCTCCACACCGGAAGAACCGCCATGGTCCGTGATCCTTCTTCCCCGACCGCCAGCTTCGGGCGCCACAGACCTGCTCATCATCGCCGGCTTCCGCCCGCCTCTCGGTGCCGGGCACGGCTCGGCCATCTCCTGCCGTCCCTGGTGCCCTCGGTGCGCCGCTTCCGGCGACCCTCCGTGGCCGAGGCTTGCCGGGTGAGGCCTGTGCCGCCAGGGGCAAGCACTGGCCACCGCACTGTCGGGCTCGATCCCCTCTGTCCCGAGCGTGCAAGGAGGGAGACGACCCTGCGGCGCGGGCCCGTAGGTCAGCGACCCCGTCGGCCTGCCACGTCATTAAGTGGAGACGCCCGCACCAGTCCTTCGCCTCTCTGCGGCGAAAGCGCCTACGGGCAATACGCCTCCGGCGTGGCCCTCAGCAGCAGTGCCGAAAGCATTGGGCCGCCTAATGTTAACTCTCGCCCAAATAGCGCCGATGAGGGTAAAGCCTTTTTCCTTTTTCTTTTTCCAGTGAACTTCTAAAATCCATAGAATATTCATATTATCTCCAAATTTGATGATTCAAATTTCTAATAGTTCATAAATTCCCGATCTATCACATGGTGCAATTTGCACATTTTTCCATAAAGATTTTCTTCACAAATATTTATCAAATCCCATATTTCCATTTCTGTCATAAACTTTAGAAAATCACAGAAGGCTCAAACTTGCTCCAAATGCCATGATTCCAATTCCTAGATGTATCTAAGCTCATGACCTAGTTTATGAACATTTTTCTTGATACTCTCTGTACCACATAAATTATTGAGCCATTTCTTCATATTTATCAACCTTGCAAATTCATAGGAAATTCATTTGAACTCCAAATCCAGTGAAACCAATTCCTAGATGCTTCTAAAATCATCCTTTGTTAAATGGGTGCCTTTGCTCATTTTTGAAAATAATTCTTCTGTACACTTCTTGCAATTCCAAAAACCCCTTGATTCCATCCTATCGAAATGTTTAGAAATATCCATAGATCCACTTCCATTGAAACCACTTTGGTCAACCCTCATATGACCAGAGGTATCCCAGAAAAGTCCAACTCATATTTTTAGAGCACTTTTATTTCCTGCCTTGTTGTTTTGCTTATTGTGGTTGCTTTCGACGATAGTTGACGAAGTAGACGGAATGCTCGGAGTTGGACCAGAGATATTTGAAGACCTCGAAGACTTTGTTAAAACAGGCAAGCAGCCCTTTGACCATGTCTATGAAACCCCTTTTTATGCATGTCACATATAGCTCTTTATTATTGTTGCATCGGAATCATGGTGAGATGGTGAACCACGTGGGTTGGTTGCCTCCATTATTTCCTCGTTGATACTTGCATTGTGCATGGCCCTACCTTCTTATGAGGGTTATGCCGGTGGGAGTAGATAGGATGCTAAGTAGTGCTACGCAAAAAGGGACGGGGATATGCATGGTGATGGAGACAAAGTGTTTTCAAAAGACTTTTCGAAAACCCCATCGGGTGCCACTTATGCCCGACGGAGGTGATGAGATGGGTAACCACTTGATGACGAAGTGGTGTACCGAGGAAAGTGTGTGTTGTTTTCAAAACGGATTGGTCGGAGTTGCGACCGTTATTCCAACCTTACATGCGCAACCACTCTACCCTTATATGGGAAAGGGCATTATTGATTACCTAGACCGATACTAGCTTGGAGCCCGCATTACTAGTGACGGGAGAGTTGTTGGTGCGCTCTCTCGGGACGGGGTCGTGCCAGGTAGGGCGGCCATGACTGTTTTCACAGGGCACCGGACACACCGTTGGTACCCCGTGCCTTTGGTATGTGATAAGTATGGGAGCGAGGCTCCAAGAAAGTGTTATGTGAAATGTTGGGCACGGGGGTTATTGCCAGTCGAGTGGACTCCATGTTAGTGTCGTCTAGGGAAAGGTAGTGATCGGGTGCTTACCCCGGGTACTTGAGGTATCAAGGGTCGTGGATGACACGGAAGTTCCCGGATCTAGTGGGTAAAGTGTGCAACCTCTGCAGAGTGTAAAACTATTCGAATATCCGTGTCCACGGTCAAGGACAGTTGGATAACCGCTCTTGGGCTACGTCCACTTGTTTACAAACCAAGTGTGTGTGATGATGAAAACGGACTTGGGTCAAGTCAAGGGACTTGACATGATTGAGATGGGTTGGTGCCCACTGCTTATGTTAAATGGGTTGGTGCCCACCCTATTTATGTTGATATCTCAGAACCTGTTCTCATGGTTACTTGAACTCTCTTGATGCATGCTTTATAAAGATGTTGAACATGTCATTGCACTCAAAACTAGCTTTCGCAAAAATTTACCTATATCATGCATTGTTGTACCTTGAACCAAAACATGGGTTGCTTATAGTACATTCAAAGTACTCATTGGCTTGCCATCGGTTATTTAATTGACCGGGCATGGAAGAGCCGAGTCCAAGAAGAGTTCTTTGGAGACGAACATGCGAACTAGGACGCTTCCCAATGTAATGCCCGTAGGGTTAAGGCTGATGGCATGGGTTCTACTTATCGACGATGATTTCCGCTGCTTATGTTTCATTTGATGTTCAGCCCTTAAGGCTTTATCCATGTAAGACTTGACCATAATGGTCACAATTTGTGTAAGACGGTATGTATGGATGTAAGACTCTTGTTATTCAGCTTCCGTGTGTTCAGTGAGCATTGATCTCTGGGATCACTGTACACGTGCATTCGGTGATCACGACTTATGAGTCGGGGTCCCCACAGGAGCTCTATGGAGAAGCTGTTCTGGTCGCAATACCTTAGGCCAGAACATCTGGTGCCCTTTAGCGACCAGTTGAAACAATTGGTCGAACTGCACAAGGCAGCCGAACTAGCCATGAAGGACCTAATACGACTATGGCCTGCCGAGCCCATGCCCAGCAGCTACTTCGGACTTGTAAAGCAGCTTGTGAGTGCCTACCCACAGCTTGAAGTTATAAAGCGATCGGTCTACATTGAAGGTGCGCGGATGGCCTTTGCCCACGCCAAGATGCACTGGGCAAAGATGGATGCCACGAAGCTGGTGACCGGTGGGCCGCCTGAGGGCAAGGAGCACCGCCGACCTGAACTATATTTTGATAGTGTCCTGGAGGGATCCCGCCTTGTGTCGGAGTAGTGTGCCAAGGATATTATATTCCCGTGAAAACATTCATGTTATCCTATCCTGTAATATAAAACAAGTTCTTTATGTAATATAATGCTTGTTTGTTTTAAAGTTTTACCTCCTGTGCGACCATTTATGAAATCTGAGAGTTGGCCAATCGTCGGCTTCTGCCCCCACGTAGATAGTACGGGGGTGTTCGGGATAAATATAAACACTCTTTACTCCAACATTTGGTCCTTAAACGAGGTGTTTAACGCAACGAACAAGGCAATCGGACTATACATCTTTATCACCCTCACTTAGCCATAGGAGTTTGACAATGAAAATTTTGGCGAAGCCCCTGGTATTCGGAAGACCGAAGCTGGGGCGCTATACACGCCTAATCGGATAAGAACCGATTCCTCGCATAAAGCAGAAAAAATCTCTAAGGATCTGAAGACCTCTCAAACAGCGGACCAGCTCTCGCCGCATCATGACAGTCAGTTTTCGGCTTTCTCCACTGAGGTGCTCGTCCGGAAGAACTGGGACACAATCGCAGTAGTTCTCCCTTTACTACCCTAGCCGATATAGCAGAACGTAAGGTAGTAAGCACAGGAGCCGGGCAACCCAACTATTGACCAAAGACATGATTCTGAGCCGATGCATATAATGCTATAAGTTCGGGGTGCCGAACTATACTGTAAAAGTGTTCAGACTTTATTGCCATATTGCGGGGCGCGATGAAGCCCCTGGCGAAGTAATGCGTACCAGAGCGTATAGGTGCAATAAAAAAATACAAAGACGAGGAAAAACTCAAGTAATAAGCTGACGCTGCGAATTATTTTCCATATTAATTTGATTAATACGTTGAGACGTACTTGTAAAAGTAATGCGATAAGCAAGTAAGGCTATTTAACATGCCATGACCAAGAGCGGGCTCCGTGCAGGTATGTAAAACAGGTATAGCGATCGTTAGCAGAGACCACCTGGGGATTCCCTTTGTACGTCAAAGCTCCTTGCATCCTTGGTGTATTCATCCCGTGATGGGTCCGATTATCAGGTTATCAGAAAAAGCCTCAAGAAGAGAAAAACCTAAAATAAATAAAAAAGAAAAGGTGAAGGTATGTGGATCCAAGCATGGTTGAGCCGCATTGTGGACCACGGTCTACCTATGCCTCTGTCTCTGCCCATGGTACTTTGAGTGCGTAGTTATGTACGCGTGGCATGAATTTCACCGCTTGATTGGGACTGAGACGGAGGCCGAATTGCTAGCTGAGCTCTGGACGAGCTGGACGGTCCTGCTGCAGAGTAGTTCGGACTCGCTTGACGGTGTCCGGGGGCTTTACTACCGAATTGAAGTTCTGCCTAAGAAGGCTACTCTGTACTTCTGCTGCAAGGTCCGCGGTGTGCTCCTCAGTACAGAGAGAGCGCTCCGTGTTTCCATTGACTGTTATAACACCGCGAGGTCCGGGCATCTTGAGCTTGAGGTAGGCATAATGCGGTACCGCATTGAATCGAGCAAATGCGGTTCGTCCGAGCAGTACATGATGGCCACTGCGGAAGGGGACGATATCGAAGATTAAATCTTTGCTTCGAAAATGATCTGAGGATCCGAAGACCACTTCCAGTGTGATTGAGCCCGTACCTCAGGCCTCTACACCTGGTATGACACCTCTAAAGGTGGTTTTTGTGGGCTTGATCCTTGAGGGATCGATACCCATTTTGCACACTGTATCCTAATAGAGCAGGTTCAGGCTGCTGCCACCATCCATGAGGCCTCGTGTGAGATGGGATCCGTCAATAATTGGGTCAAGGACCAATGCGGCTGAACCACCATGATGGATACTGGTCAGATGGTCCCTGCGGTCGAAGGTGATCGGACAGGAGGACCATGGGTTAAATTTTGGGGTGACTGGCTCCATCGCATAGACGTCCCTGAGTGCACGCTTGCGCTCTTTCTTGGGGATATGGGTGGCGTATATCATGTTCACCGTTTTAACTTAGGGGGGAATTTCTTCTGTCCCCTGTGTTCGATGGTCGGGATTCCTCATCATCGTCCTCGCTTTGCGACCCTTTCTCCTTATTCTCGGCATTTAACTTGCTGACCTGTTTGAAAACCCAACATGCCCTGTTGGTATGATTGGCTGGTTTATCCGGAGTGCCATGGATTTGGCATGATCGATCTAGTATGCAGTCCAGACTGGACGGGCCCGGATTATTCCTTTTAAATGGCTTCTTCCGCTGATCGGACTTATAGCCACTGAATTCGGCATTGACCGTCGTGTCTTCGATACTATCACCGTTGTTTCGACACTTATGTCTATTGCATCGGGGCTTGCTGTTGTTGTTTCTGGCTTAGAAGTGCCAGGTTCGATTGTGTTCTTGTTGCTACGAGCTAGCCAGCTGTCTTCGCCTGCACAAAAGCGGGTCATGAGTGCCGTAAGGGCTGACATGGACTTCAGTTTTTACTGGCCGACGTGTCTGGCCAGCTATTCGTCACGGATGTTGTGCTTAAAGGCCGCTAGGGCTTTGGCGTCCGGAAATTCGACGATCTGGTTCTTTTTAGTTAGGAACCGAGTCCAGAGTTTCCTGGACGACTCTCCGGGCTATTGGATTATATGATTTAGGTCATCGGCATCCGGAGGTCGTACATATGTCCCTTGGAGTTGTCAAGGAAGGCGCCCTCAAATTCCTCCCAGCTGCCAATGGAGTTTTCGGGCAGACTGTTTAACCAGTATCTAGCTGGACCCTTGAGTTTGAGCGGGAGGTATTTGATGGCGTGAAGATCATCGCCGCGGGCTATATGAATGTGGAGAAGAAAATCCTCAGTCCACACCGCGGGGTCTGTTGTGCCATCGTATGATTCAATGTTTACGGGTTTAAACCCTTCTGGGAAATCATGTCCCATTACTTCGTCAGTGAAGCAGAGGGGGTGTGCGGCGCCTCTATATCGGGCCAAGTCGTGACGTAGTTCGGATGGAGCTCGTCTGCGGTTTTTGGCCCAGACGTGGTTATGTTTCTGACGTTCCGCCAGATGGTCGTCGTCGCGTGTTGAGACGCGCCCCCGTGATCCATAGATTGATCTTGTCTGACCTGCTCCCTTTTCCAAATCGCGTTGCAGGTTATGTGTATATCCCTGAGCTGTTGTATTTCTGTTTGTTCGGCGAGGTAGTGCGGGCTGGTATTCGGCTTGAGGTGCCGCTTTGTCCCGGCCACGTGGTGGTCGGTCAGCCGTATTGTACCTTGGTAGGACTGGCTCCAGCGCCTTGTCGTCAAACTATGGTAACAGTTTGCGCTTCGGGTAGCTTTTGGATGGGCGCTCGAGGCCATGTTCCTCGGCTCCCAGGACGTCAGTCCATCTTTCATTGAGCAGATCTTGATCAGCTTGAAGCTATTGCTACTTTTTTTCAGGCTTCTTGCAGTGGCAATTAGCTGACGCTTAAAGCGTTCCTGTTCGACCGGCTCTTCAGGCACGATGAAATCTTTGTCACCGAGGCTAACCTCGTTGTCGGTGTCAAAACCGGCGGATCTCGGGTAGGGGGTCCCGATCTGTGCGTCTAAGGCTTATAGTAACAGGAGGCAACGGACGTGATGTTTTACCCAGGTTCGGGCCCTCTTGATGGAGGTAAAACCCTACTTCCTCCTTGATTGATATTGATGATATGAGTGTTACAAGAGTTGATCTACCACGAGATCGTAGAGGCTAAACCCTAGAAGCTAGCCTATGATGATTATAATTTTGTCTCTAAGGACTAAACCCTGTGGTTTATATAGACACCGGAGAGGGCTAAGGTTTACATGAAGTCGGTTACAAAGAAGGAAATATAATATCCGGATCGCCAAACTTGTCTTCCACGCAAAGGAGAGTCCCATCCGGACACGGGACGAAGTCTTGAGTCTTGTATCTTCACTGTCCAACTGTCCGGCCAAAGTATATAGTCCGGCTGTCCGGATAACCCCTAATCCAGGACTCCCTCAGTAGCCCCTGAACCAGGCTTCAATGACGATGAGTCCGGCGCGCAGTTTGTCTTCGGGATTGCAAGGCGGGTTCCATCTCCGAATACTCCAAAGTTATTATCGAACACTTAAACCGTGTCCAGATCTGCAAGATGATCTTCACATACCACCATAGAGAGCATATCACTTCATAAATCTGATCTACTAGCAATTTTTGTACGTCGTGCTCCTGCATCGTGGCCCGGCCCAACACGAACCGGTTTTACTTGGCCTGCCTCGATACACGTTGCGAGGCAGTTTTACTGGCACACCTTGCCAAAGCAGAGATCATGCTCCCCTTATCGTGGGATCTCCCATTAATATAGGCGCATGCGTCCCCACGGTGTCTGTTGGTATGACTCTGTGTTTTTAGGTAAGTCCCGAGCGGTTACGCTGAGGACGCTTGATATTCACCCCCTTTATAAAGGGGCCGAGGCCTATCCCTCTTTTCCACCACTTTTGCGCCTTTTCGCATCTCGAGTTTTAACACCCGAAACCCAAGCTCAAGAACCTCGGATCCTCAACCATGTCCGGATCCAACCCTCAAGGCCGGTGGGTGGCCTCCTCGGTCACAGAGGAGGACATTGCGAAGCTTAGGGAGGTTGGATATCTGACCGCCGACATCAAGCACAGGCTTCCTGCTCCAGGGCAGGTCATCCCTACTCCTGAGCCCAATGAGAGCATCGTATTTGTTTCTCACTTTCTCCGCGGCCTGGGCTTCACCCTTAATCCCTTCGTAAGAGGGCTCATGTTCTATTACGGGCTAGATTTTCACGATCTAGCTCCGGACGCCATCCTCCATATCTTGTCGTTCATCATGGTGTGCGAAGCTTTTCTCGACGTCACTCTGCACTTCGGCTTATGGCTCAAGACCTTCAATGTGAAGCCGAAGATGATTGAGGGAGGACACGCGGAGTGCGGAGGTACTGTAATAGCAGGAACGCCGACGCCCCATGGCCAGAGGGCTCCTTCCCAGAGGTGTCCGATCTATGGCAGCGGAGGTGGTTTTACGTCACGGCTCCTAGAGGCACAAAGTGGGTGGCTGCCCCCGACTTCCGTTCGGGTCCTCCTTCTCAACTGGCGTCATGGACCAATGTAGGACGGGATTGGGGGTCCGCTAGTGATGTACCAACACTGCAGAGCCGTATCAGGGAGCTCCTTGAGAGGGACATTAGCCTTGTCACCATAATTCAGGTAATGCTAATCCGACGGATGTTGCCATGCAAATGCCGGCCTCTCTGGATGTGGGAGTTCAATCCGGATGGTTCGCGGACTATACTGCACTTCTTCGGCCTAACGCTCGAAGGGATGTGTAAATTATTCTTCGGACCACAAGTAAAGTGTCCGGACACCACCGAAGATGCGGGCCTGAGCTGCAATCGCCCAGATACCCAAGTAAGTAACCCCGAAACCGAACACTTTGTTTATATTTATCATAATCATTATTCTGAAAATCCTCCGTGGCCGGGAATGGCTCAGCAAGGCGGAGAGAATCAGGTGTCTGGCACCACTTCCCGAAGGCTCGCCTAGTCCTACCATAGCCAAGATGCTTGGTCGTGTGCTAAGCAAAATGCCCTCATGGAAAGACGAAGGGAAGAATAGAGAAGCAGAACTTCACACATTGCGCATCCAAACCGGGGGAATTGCTACCTCCCTAAAGGAGGATAGTCGGGGAGGGGAATCTAAGGCCTCCTCCCCTCGCGGGAAGAAGAGGGCCGCCTCCGAAGACTTGGAGACGGAGGTGCCCAGACAAGGGAAGAAAGCTTCACCAGGGTGCCCCGAAGGGCATCCTCACCGCGCCATGCCCGCCAACGGGCCAGCCCTCAGCCGAGCTGTAAGTTAATCGTAAATACAAAGGTACTGCTTCCTTCTCCGAGAACAATAACCAGGATCAATTCTTTGCAGTCCGGCTAGCAGCTCTTCTCGACAGAGTTCGTCTTCGGGGGATCTCCTTCCGGAGATCATGGAGAGTGAGGCCCCACCAACCTCTCCGCCTCATGAGGCGGGCGACCCCGAGGTGTCGTCACGGAGGAGTCCAGATCTGCCGTAGCCCGAAGCTAACACTTCGGCCGCCCTGAGCCCGGAGCGTTCGGCTCCCACGATGGGCGATCAGAAGGGTCTGGCACAGTTCGGCACCCGGTCGGACACACTGACGGGCCTTCTGGAGCGAGCTGCTCTCTCGGAGGAGCAGCGTTCATTAATGAGCACGGTGCTCGAGAAGATTCCATCCGCCACAAGCGGGTTGAATGAAGCCTTTACGAGCCTGCTCAGAGGCTTTGAGGTATGCAATGAAAAATACATAATTTTTGGCTGTGACGCACATGCTAGTTGTGCTCCATATGGATAGTAGCCCCTGAGACTCTGGTTGCCCGCCCTAGGCGGCAATCGGAGGATCACATTGTTTAAGTAATGATCGCGCTGTATTTATGCGCAGGTGTCTAAGGATCCGGCAGTCGACCGGTCCGTTGAATTTGCCGAACTGAGAAGGCAGATCGGAGCTATTGATGCCGATATCACACTGGTGAGCGAGCGGCTTAACGAGTCACAAGGTATGTGCTCTGCTTTCCCTATTATTTTTTTATAGGAAAAAACTGAGACGAGTATAATGCTAATGTTATATGCTTCGACTGTAGACGGTGCTGCTGCAATGGAAGCCCTGAGGGCGGAACTTGCCCTGGCCAAGGAACAGGCCCGGGCGAGCAATGTGGCTGCCCTAAAGGCGGCCGAAGAGTTGAGAGCCGAACAGGCTGCTCGTCGTCGGAGCAAAGACAAAATAGCCGAAATGGCTGTGGAGCTAGAAAACACCGCCAACCGGTATGAGCTTCTTGAAAAAGAAAATCATGCGAATAAGGCTGACCTAAAGAAGGCCCTTGATGCGGCCAAGGAGACGCGTTCCGACATTAAGGATGCGCGGGAGGAGCTTCGACAGGCCGGAGAAATCACGGCTGGAAACCCCTATTTGTTGCAGATGAAGTTTTTAGATCCAAAGTACGCTCCTTTGGATTGACGCTGGAGTCCTGCAGACGCCTATGCGGATTTGGCGAAGAGTATGGCTGATGCAGCCAAGTTTTTTGAGGATAAAAAAGATGATGAATTGGAAAAGCTGTTTTGGTCGCAGTTCAGCGCTCCAACGCACACATTGCCTTTGAGTGAGAAGATGGCTGCTGTGGCTGAGCTCCACAGGCTGTCCGGTCTTGCAATGCGGTCTGTAGTAGACCATATATGGCCGAAGGGCCTAAGCCGGACAGTTATTTTGGTTTAGTGCAACAATTCCTTGGTGCCGTATCGATACCATGAAGAGGTCGGCGTGCATAGAGGGTGCACGGATGGCTCTTGCCCGTGTTAAAGCATACTGGACAGATATGGAGGCCACCATCGTTGCGACCCAGAATCCGGCGGGGGGCCAAGATCCGGCCGAGCACATCTTGGAGCAGGTAGCAGAAGGTGCTCGCTTAATAGAGGCTCAGTGCTCGAAGAATGTCATGTTTGAGTGACGAATCGTGTCATTGTAAAAACAATGTTATTTTGATTATGGAGGCTATGTTTATACATTTTTCCCAAAAGTATTATTGTGCCTCCTGTGCGGTCGTTTTTATGTATATGTGTAATCTGAAAGTTAGCAGTCGTTGGCTTCAACCCCCACGCATACAATGCGGGGGTGTTCGCGAAAAAGATGCGTAATCACACTTGATCCAACATCTTGGTCCATTAAGGAGGTGATCGCACATCGAACTAGGCAACCAGACTATATAGCTGTAACACTTTCACTTAGCCATAGGAGTTTGACGGTGGGGCAACTATGTAGCCCCTAGTACCTTTACATGCATCAGAATATGGGCGCGTGTGTACATGACCGGGAAACGGTCCTTCGTTAATGCGGAGGAATCCTAAAGATTCCGATAAGTCTTCGAGTGGTTGAACAGTCTCTCGCTATATCATGACAGTCAGTTTTCGGTTTTCTCTACTGAGGTGCTCATCCGGAATAACCAGGGCACAATCGCAGTAGTTCTCCTTTGGCCGCCTTAGCCGATAAGAACGGAACGTAAGGCGGCAAACCCAGGAGCCGGGCAAACCCAACATTTGACCGAAGACATGATTCGGAGCTGATGCATATAAGGCAAAACTCGTGACGCCGAACACTCCTAAAGGTATTCGGACTTGATAACATATACTGGGCTGAGTAACGCCCTTTATTATGAACCCTGTATTCCCAGGTACGTGCATTAGTCTGCCGTGGCGAAATACCAATACCGACAGTATCCTCTGTGGGTGTAGTTCCCATGGTATGTGTAAACAACAGGAGATAATAAAAAGGTTTACACAGGGGCTTAATCTAAAGAGAAACCTTTGAACGGGGCCCTGCTGCACGTCTGCGCCTTTTTCTCCGTTGTGCCGTGTCCTGGTAGGGTATCACACGAATGGTGTCTGTAAAGAGAAAAACTCATGTAAAAGAGTATGACGTAAGCGTGCGAAGAGTTGGCTATCACTAATGGATAGTAAAAGTGAAAAGACATTGGCCTGTTGATAGGGTCAGGCAAAAAGGTGGGCTTTATTGAATATTTGAAGCCCTTGGTGTCCTCTATGGGATTACGTGTGTAGTGTCCAGCTCATGTGTATCCGGGCTGCCAGACTCGTCTAACCGTGCCCGTGGTCTGAACGACCAATCATGCGTCATATGCTAGAGGCTGCTTAGAGTCCGGCTGCTAGAGCCGTCGCGTACTCTTCGGCGCGTAGGGAATGCTCTGTACTTCCGTTAACGGTGATGACGCCGCGTGGACCGGGCATCTTGAGTTTAAGGTAGGCGTAGTGTGGTACTGCGTTGAAGCGGGCAAAGGCCATTCTCCCGAGCAATGCATGATAACCACTTTGGAGGGGGGCGATGGCAAAGAGTAGTTTTTCGCTTCTGAAGTTGCCTGGGGAGCCGAATATCACCTCTAGTACGAGGGAGCCCTTGCAGTGGGCTTCGACGCCTGGTATCACCCCTTCAAAGGTGGTGTTACTGTGGTTGATTCTGGATGGGTCTATCCCCATCCTGCGGACAGTGTCCTATTATATTAGATTAAGACTACTGCCGCCATCTATGAGGACGTGAGTAAGATGGTATCCGTCGATTATTGGATCGAGCACCAAGGCAGCCGATCCTCCGTGCCAAATACTAGTCGGGTAGTCCCTGTGATCGAAAGTGATCGGGCAAGCTGACCAGTGGTTAAGTTTGGGTGCGACGGGCTCTATAGTGTGTTCGTCTATGAGCGCGCGTTCGCGCCTTCTCGTGGATATGTGAGTCGCGTGGATCATGTTTACTGTTTTTACCTCTGGTGGGAATTTTTTTCTGTCCCCCGGTATTCGGCTGGCGAGGCTCATCCTCGTCTTCACTTAGTGTTTCCCTTCCCTTGTGTTCGGCATTTAATTTGCCGGCCTGCTTGAAGACCCAGCATTCTCTGTGAGTGTGGTTCGCAGGTTTTTTGGGGGTGCCATGAATTTGGCACAGTCTGTCCAGGACTTTGTTCAGGCCGGACGGTCCCTCTTTGCTGCCTTTAGATGGCTTCTTTTGTTGACCGGGTCGAGAGCCCCTGAATCTGGCGTTGATCGTTGTGTTGTCCGGACTTTCTTCCTTGTTTTGACGTTTGTTTTTGTTGAGCCGTGGCCTCCCATTGCCATCCTTGATTTTGGATGTACTTGGGTCGCTGGTGCCTTTACGGGCCAACCGGCTATCCTCGCCTGCCGCAAAATGGGTCATAAGGCTTGTTAAGGCTGCCATTGTCCTCGGCTTTTCTTGGCCGAGGTGTCTAGCGAGCCACTCGTCCCGGATGCTGTGCTTGAAAGCCGCTAGGGCTTCGGCATCCGGACAATCGACAATTTGAATTCTTCTTAGTGAGGAATCTGTTCCAAAGCTTGCGGGCGGACTCTCTGGGCTGTTGAATTATGTGACTTAAATCGTCCGCATCCAGAGGCCGGACGTAGGTCCCTTGAAAATTGGCCCTGAAAGTATCCTCGAGTTCCTCCCAACTTCCGATTGAATTTTCTAGGAGGCTTTTCAACCAAGTGTCGAGCTGGCCCCTTCAACTTGAGGGGAAGGTATTTGATGGCGTGGAGGTCGTCCCCACGAGCCATGTGGATATGCAGGATAAAATCCTCGATCCAGACCCCAGGGTATGTCGTTCCTTCATATGCCTCTATGTTCACAGGTTTCAAACCCTGCGCAAATTCGTGGTCCAGCACCTCTTCGGTGAAGCACAGGGGGTGAGCAGCCCCTCTGTATCTGGACGTGTTATGGTATGCCGTCGGCTGTTGTTGTGTCCGGTACTGATTCTGAACTGGTATCCGATCGGTCTGATCGTTTTGGTGACCATAGTCCTACGCCGGGGCGTGTCCTTTAGATCCGTAGATGGAAATGGCCTCGCCGGCCTTTTTGTCCAGGAGCTCATGTAAATCGTGTGCGGTGTCGGTAGCTGTATTGCGGTTATGAAGTGGTTTTTCCGGCCTCCTGGCCGTATTGTTCTTCGACAAAACGGCCTCATCGTCGAATTCTGGCAGTAGCTTGTGTTTTGGATAACTCTTTGCATGGTGATCGTCGCCGTACTTTTCTTCAGTGTCTAGCACTTTATTCCATCTGCGATTGAGCGTTTCCTGTGCGGCCTTAAGCCTTTGCTTCTACTTCTTTAGACTTCTCGCAGTGGCCATAAGCCTTTTGTGGAGGTTATCTCGTTCCAAATGTGTTTCCGGGATGATGAGTGCATCGTCATCCGGACTGTGCTCTTGTCACCCTCGGGATCATTGTGATCGGGCGTCTTCTCCGAGCTGTGTTCGGCGTGACCTGGCTCATCCTGCTCCATTGCTGGGTCCATATGGTCGTTTTTGCCTTCGGAGTTGACTGGGGTGTCGATCTTTCTAGCGCTGTTATCGCTATTTTTACTTTTGCTGGACTTGGAGCGGCGTCTGCGCCGTCGTTTTGGCTTTTGTCCGGGGGTTTTATCCTCGGTTTGTCGCCGTCGTCCTCCTTAGGCGTATCCACCATGTATATATCGTATGACGAGGTGGCAGTCCAGTGCCCCATTGGTTATGAATTGTCTCCTGCACCGACGTCCATACCGTCGGTGTCATCGGAGCCGAAGTCAAGCATGTCTGATACATCGTCGACAGTGGCTATTAAGTGGGTGGTGGGTGGGCAACGGATTTCTACGTCGCCTTCTTTCCCCTTGAGTCGGACATAGTTCGGCCAAGAGTCTCCTGACAAAGAGAGAGACTTTAATGAGTTCAACATGTCGCCAAAGGGCGAGTACTGGAAGATATCCGCAGCAGTAAACTCCATTACCGGAGCCCAACCAGATTCGGCGGGCTCGGGGGTGCGCAGACTGAAACCTACAGCCGGATACGAGTCCGGGGGTCCGGTGTCACAGGCTTCCTTGGGGGTGAAGTCTGTGTTCGGCTCTATCGTCGATGGGTGTGCGGCCTCCAGGGCGTGGCCCATCCACCCGTCCTCGGGCGACGCAATCTGCTCCGGATTTAGGTCCAGGGCTTCTGTAGGGGCGATATCCCGAGCATTGTCTGACAGCAGGTCTAAGCCGTGCTCATCGTTACTGTCCGGCGCTCCTGGCGCAGGCCCGAATTCGTTGAAGATCAAGCCTCCATGGATATCAGCCGTGTAGTTCAAGTTCCCGAACCTGACCTGATGGCCAGAGGCGTAGCTGTCGATCTGCCCCAAATGGCCAAGCGATTTGGCCCGCAGTACGAAGCCGCCGAACATGAAGATCTGTCCGGGAAGAAAAATCTCACACTGGACCATGTCGTTGATGATTGAAGGAGCCATCAAGCCTCGTAGCAACGACACAGAGGAACTCTCAATGAAAGCACCAATGTCGGTGTCAAAACCAGCGGATTTCGGGTAGGGGGTCCCGATCTGTGCGACTAAGGCTTATGGTAACAGGAGGCAAGGGACACGAAGTTTTACCCAGGTTCGGGCCCTCTTGATGGAGGTAAAACCCTACTTCCTGCTTGATTGATATTGATGATATTAGTGTTACAAGAGTTGATCTACCACGAGATCGTAAAGGCTAAACCCTAGAAGCTAGCCTATGATGATTATGATTCTGTCTCTAAGGACTAAACCCTCCGGTTTATATAGACACCATAGAGGGCTAGGGTTTACATGAAGTCGGTTACAAAGAAGGAAACATAATATCCGGATCACCAAGCTTGTCTTCCATGCAAAGGAGAGTCACATCCGGACACGGGACGAAGTCTTGAGTCTTGTATCTTCACGGTCCAACAGTCCAGCCAAAGTATATAGTCCGGCTGTCCGGATACCCCCTAATCCAGGACTCCCTCACTCGTCCTCAGAGAGCGAAATGTAGTTGCTATCCTCCGAGTCTTCATTCATGGCCTGTTTGCCAGGGCTGACTCACCCATAATCCCGTCCCTCCTGTTCGGAGGTTGGCTCAACAGGGTCTTCATTGTTTTCGGCACCGTCCGGAGTGTTGTCCTCTTCTATGACGGTGTTGCTGTTTTTACAACAGCGTGCCTTAGAGCGGCGCCGCTGATGTTGGCACCTTCGTCTGTATCTCAGGAGGTTTGTCCTCGACTGGATTTTCATCGTCGCCGTTATTTTCTTTGGGTGTATCCACCATGTATATGTCGTACAAGAGGTGGTTTTCCAACGCCCTGTAGGCAGTGGTTCCTGATCCTCTCCAGCATCGTGGTCCATACCGTCGATGTCTTCAGAGTCATAGTCAAGCATGTCGGTTAAGTCGTCGATAGTGGCTATAAAGTGGGTGGTGGGTGGGGAACGAATTTCTTCATCATCCGCTTCCCATTCGAGCCGGGCATAGTTCGGCCAAGAATCCCCTGACAGGGAGAGAGATTTCAATGAATTTAACACGTCGCCAAAAGGCGAGTGCTGGAAGATGTCCGTGGAGCTGAACTCCAAGACCCGGGCCCAATTAGGTTCAGTAGACGCGGATGCACGCGTTGCAGAATCCATGGCCGGAGACGAGTTCGGGGTTCCGGTGACACAAGCCTCGGTAGATGCTAAGTCTGTGTGCGGCTCGAGCGCCGCTGAGTCTGTGGCCTGTATTGCGGGGTTAAGCTTCCCGTCCTCGGACGACACAGTCCGCTACGGCTCTAGGGCCAGAGTGGTCACAGGTGCTATATCCTGCGTGTGGTGCGATGACAGATCTAGGTCATGTTCATCGTAGTGGCCGGGGACAGCCGTCATGGGCTCGAATCCGTCAAACAGCAAGTCTCTGTGGACATCGGCCACAAAATTCAACCTTCCGAATCTGACCTGATGGCCAGGGACGTAGCTATCGATCTGCTCTAGATGGCCAATTGAGTTGGCCCGCAGTGCGAAGCCGCCGACTACGAAGATCTGTCCAGGGAGGAAGATTTCCCCCTGGACTGCATTGTTGTAGATGATTGATGGAGCCATCAAGCCTATCTTCGACGAACAGTGGAACTCTCAATGAAAGCACCAATGTCGGTTTCAAAACCGGCGGATCTCGGGTAGGGGGTCCCGAACTATGCGTCTAAGGTCGATGGTAACAGGAGGCGGGGGACATTATGTTTACCTAGGTTCGGGCCCTCTCTATGGAGGTAATACCCTACTTCCTGCTTGATTGATCTTGATGAATATGAATATTACAACAGTTGATCTACCATGAGATCGTAATGGCTAAACCCTAGAAGTCTAGCCTATGAGGTTATGATTGATGTGTCTCTCCCTAGAAGTCTAAACCCTTAGGTTTATATAGACACTGGGAGGGACTAGGGTTGTACAAAGTCGGTTACAGAGGAAGGAATCTACATATCAGAATCGCCAAGCTTGCCTTCCACGCCAAGGAGAGTCCCATCCGGACACGGGACGAAGTCTTCTATCTTGTATCTTCATAGCCCAACAGTCCGTCCCAAGCATATAGTCCAGCTGTCCGAGGACCCCTTAGTCCAGAACTCCCTCACACCTCCAGTGTTATTGAGCCCGTACAGCGGGCCTCTACACCTGGTATAACACCTTTAAAGGTGGTTTTTGTGGGCTTGATCCTTGAGGGATCAATACCCATTTTGCGCACTTTATCCTGATAGAGCAGGTTTAGGCTACTGCCGCCATCCATGAGGACTCGCGTAAGATGGAATCCATCAATGATTGGATTGATGACCAGTCGGGCTGAACCGCCGTGACGGATACAGGTCGGATGGTCCCTGCGATCGAAAGTGATCGGGTAGGACGACCATGGGTTGAACTTTGGGGCAACTGGCTCTATCGCGTAGACGTCCCTGAGCGCGCCATTGCGCACCCTCTTAGGGATATGGGTAGAGTATATCATGTTCACCGTTTTAACTTGGGAGGAAACTTCTTCTATCCCCCTGTGTTCGGTGGCCGGGGCTCCTCGTCGTCGTCCTTGCTTGGCGACCCCTTCTCCTTGTTCTCGGCGTTTAACTTGCCGGCCTGTTTAAAAACCCAACATTCTCTGTTGGTATGATTGGCTGGTTTATCAGGAGTTCCGTGGATTTGACATGGACGATCGAGTATGCGGTCCAAACTGGACGGGCCAGGATTGTTTCTTTTATATGGCTTCTTCTGCTGACCGGATTTAGAGCCACTGAACCCGATGTTGACCGTCGTGACTTCGGTGTTGTCACCGTTGCTTCGATGCTTGTGTGTGTTGCGTCGGGGCTTGCCATTGCTATTTCTAGCTTCAGAAGAGCCAGGTTCGCTTGTGTTGTTATTGCTACGGGCTAGCCAGCTATCTTCGCCCACACAGAAGCGGGTCATGAGTGCCGTGAGGGCTGCCATGGACTTCGGCTTTTCTTGGCCGAGGTGTCGGGCGAGCCATTCGTCACGGATGCTATGTTTAAAGGCCCTTGGGCTTCGACATCTGGACAGTTGACGATCTGGTTCTTTTTAGTTAAGAACCTAGTCCAGAATTTCCTAGCCGACTCTCCGGGATGTTGAACTATGTGACTTAAGTCATCGGCATCCGGAGGTCGGACATATGTACCTTGGAAGTTGTGGAGGAAGGCATCTTCCAAGTCCTCCCAGCTGCCAATGGAGTTTTTGGGCAGGCTGTTCAACCAGTGCCGAGCTGGTCCCTTTAGTTTTATCGGGAGGTATTTGATGGCATGAAGATCATCACCGCGGGCCATGTGAATATGGAGAAGAAAATCCTCAATCCATACCATGGGGTCTGTTGTCCGATCATATGATTCGATGTTCACGGGTTTAAACCCTTCTGGGAATTCATGTTCCATTACTTCATCAGTGAAGCAGAGGGGCTGTGCGGCGCCTCTATATCGAGCCAAGTCGCGACGTAGCTCGGATGGAGTTTGTCTGCGGTTTTCGGCCCGGACGTGGTTATACTTGTCACGTCCGGCCGGGTGGCTGTCCTTGCGTGTCAGGGAACATCCCCGCGATCCGTAGACCGATCTGGTCTGACCTGCTCTGTTTCCCACGTCATGCCGCGGGTCATATGTGTATCCCCGAGCTGTTGTGTCTCTGTTTTTATAGTGCGGGCTGGTGTTCAGCTTGAGTTGCCGCTTTTTCCTAGACACGTGGTGGTCGGTCAGCCGCATTACATGCTATTAGGACAGGCTCTAGTGCCACGTCATCGAATTGGGGTAGCAATTTGTGCTTCGGGTAACTTTTGGTTGGGTGCTTGAGGCTGTATTCTTCGGCTGCTAGGACATTAGTCCATCTATCGTTGAGCAGATCTTGATCAGCTTGAAGCTGCTGCCGCTTCTTTTTCAGGCTCCTTGCAGTGGCTATTAGCCGGCGCTTGAGCGCTCCTGGTCTACGGACTCCTCAGGCACGATAAAGTCTTCATCGCCGGGCCTCACCTCGTCCTCGGAGAGCGGAAGGTAGTTACTTTCCTCCGAGTATTCATTCATGGCCTGTTCATCAGGCCTAACTCGCCCATCTTCCCGTTCGTCCTGCTCGGAAGTTGGCTCAACGGGGTCTTCATTGTCTTTGGCATCGTCCGAAGTATTATTTTCTCCTATGCCGGCATTGTTGCTTTTTCCACGGCGTGGTTTAGAGCAGCACCATTGACGTTGGCACTTTGGCTGTATCTCGTGAGCTTTATCCTCGATCGATCCTTCTCATTGTCGTCATTGTTCTCTTTGGGTGTATCCACCATGTAGACATCATGCAAGGAGGTGGTTGTCCAGCACCACAAGCGGTGGTTTCGTGTTCGCTCCTCTCCGTCATCGTCGTCCATACTGTCGATGTCTTCGGAGTCGTAATCAAGCATGTCGGTTAAGTCTTCGATAGTGGCTATGCAGTGGGTGGTGGGTGGGAAGCGAAATTCTCCATCATCAAATTCCAATTCAAGCCGGATATAGTTCGGCTGAGAGCCCCCGATAAGGAGAGGGCTTTTAATGAGTTTAGCACATCGCCAAAAGGTGAGTGCCGGAAGATGTCCGCGGAGCTGAACTCAATGATCGGCGCCTGATCAGGTTCAATGGGCGCGGATGTACGCGGTTTGGAACCTATGGACGGAGACGAATCCGAGGTTCCGATGACACAGGGCCCACTCAAGGTTGGATCTGTGTGCGGCTCTAACGCCGCTAAGTCTGCGGCTTCCGTGGCGGGGTTAAGTTTCCTGTCCTCGGTCGGCGCTTCTCTGCTCCGGATCTAGGGCGAGGCGATTCTGCGCTATTTCGGGCACGGTCCGATGATGATTTAGGTCATGTTCATCGTGGCGGCAGGGAGCGGTTGTCGCGGGCTCGAATCCGTCGAAGATCAAGTCTCCGCGGATATCGGCAATGTAGTTCAAGCTTCAAACCTGGCACGATGGCTGAGCATAGCCGTCGATCTGCTCTAGATGGCCAGCGAGTTGGCCCGATCTTGGCCGCCAATACAAAGATTTGTCCTGGGAGGAGGACCTCCCCCTAGACCACATTGTTGTGGATGATTGAAGGGGCCATCATACCTTTTGGTGATGACGCAACGGAACTCTCAATGAAAGCACCAATGTCGGTGTCAAAACCGGTGGATCTCGGGTAGGGGGTTCCGAACTGTGCGTCTAAGGTCGATGGTAACAGGAGACGGGGGACACGATGTTTACCCAGGTTCAGGCCCTCTCTATGGAGGTAATGCCCTACTTCCGTCTTGATTGATCTTGATGAATATGAGTATTACAAGAGTTGGTCTACCACGAGATCGTAATGGCTAAAACCCTAGAAGTCTAGCCTATATGATTATGATTGTGATTTCCTCTACAGACTAAACCCTTTGGTTTATGTAGACACCGTGGGGGTCTAGGGTTATACAAATTTGGTTACAAAGAAAGGAATCTACATATCCGAATGCCAAGCTTGCCATCCACGCAAAGGAGAGTCCCATCCAGACATGGGAAGAAGTCTTCTATCTTGTATCTTCATAGCCCAACAGTCTGACCCACGTAAATAGTTCGGCCGTCCGAGGACCCCTTAATCCAGGACTCCCTCAGTAGCCCCTGAACCAGGCTTCAATGATGAGGTGTCCGGCGCGCAGATTGTCTTCGGTATTGCAAGGCGGGTTCCTCCTCCGAATACTCCAAAATAGCCTCTCTAGGACCCCTTAATCCAGGACTCCCTCAATAAGTATGTGAGTTCTTTATGACTAACGTTGAGTCCATGGATTATACACACTCTCACCCTTCCATCATTGCTAGCCTCTCTAGTACAGCACAATTCTCACCGGTGCATTAAGCCCACCATTACTTTCCTCAAAAATGCCACATACCTAGCTATTATGGCATTCCCATAGCCATTCCGAGATATATTGCCATGCAACTTCCACCGTTCCGTTTATTATGACATGCACCATCATTGTCATGTTGTTCTGATATGCATGATGCATTCCTATAGAGTCATAACTTATTATAGAATTGAGTTGTAATTCTTGAGTTGTAAGTAAATAAAAGTGTGATGATCATCATTATTAGAGCATTGTCCCATGTGAGGAAAGGATGATGGAAGCTATGATTCCCTCACAAGTTGGGATGAGTCTCCGGACTTTACAAAAAATAAAAGAGGCCAAAGAAGCCCAAATAAATAAAAAAGGCCAAAAGAAACCGACACAAGAAATGAGAGAAAAGAGAGAAGGGGCAATGCTACTATCCTTTTACCACACGTGTGGTTCAAAGTAGCACCATGATCTTCATGATAGAGAGTTTCCTAAGTTGTCATTTTCATATACTAGTGGGAATTTCTCATTATAGAACTTGGCTTGTATATTCCAATGATGGACATCCTCAAATTGCCCTAGGTCTTTGTGATCAAGCGAGTTGGATGCACACCCACTTCGTTTGTTTTTGAGCTTTCATACCCTTATAGCTCTAGTGCATCCGTTGCATGGCAATCCCTACTCATTCACATTGATATATTGATGGGCATCTCTATAGTCCGTTAATATGCCTAGTTGATGTGAGACTATCTCCTTCTTATTGTCTTCTCCACAACCACCAAATTCTATTCCATCCATAGTGCTATATCCATGGCTCACGCCATGTATTGCGTGAAAGTTGAAAAAGTTTTAGAATACTAAAGTATGAAACAATTGCTTGATTAAGACCGGGTTGTGCATGATTTAATACTTTGTGTGATGAAGATGGAGCATAGCTAGACTATATGATTTTGTAGGGATAACTTTCTTTGGCCATGTTATTTTGAGAAGACACGATTGCTTTATTAATATGCTTGAAGTATTATTGTTTTTATGTCACTATTAAACTTTTGTTTTGAATCTTACGGATCTGAATATTCATGCCACAATAAAGAAAATTACATGAATAAATATGTTAGGTAGCATTCGACATCAAAAATTCTGTTTTTATCATTTACCTACTCGAGGACAAGCAGAATTAAGCTTGGGGATGCTTGATACGTCTCCAACGCATCTATAATTTTTATTGTTCCATGCTATTATATTGTCTGCTTTTTGATGTTTTATATGCATTAATATGTTATTTTATATTATTTTTGGGACTAACTTATTGACCTATAGCCCAGTGCCAGTTTCTGTTTTTTGCTTGTTTATGAGTTTTACAGACAATGAATATCAAATAGAGTCCAAACAGAATAAAACTTTCGCGATGATTTTTCTTGGACCAGAAGACATCCAGAGGACTTGGATTCCAAGTCAGAAGATCCCTGAGGAGGCAGTAAGCCACAGGGGTGCGCCCTAGGGGGCGATGATGACCCACAAGTATATGGGATCAATTGTAGCATTTTCGATAAGTAAGAGTGTCGAACCCAACAAGGAGCGTATGAAATGACAAGTGATTTTCAGCAAGGTGATGTCTGCAAGTGTTGAAATTGTAAGTAAAAGTGTAGTTTGATAGCAAGGTAATTTGTAACGAGCAAGTAACATTAGTAGTAACAAAAGTGCAACAAGGTATCCCAATCCTTTTGAGGCAAAGGACAGACCAAAGTGGTCTCTTATGATAAGCAAAGTGTTCTTGAGGGTACACGGGAATTTCATCTAGTCAATTTCATCATGCTGGTTCGATTCGTGTTCTCTTCTTTGATAATTAGGTATGTGGGTGGACCGGTGTTTAGGTGCTGTTTTTACTTGAACAAACCTCCTACTTGTGATTAACCCCCTTGCAAGCATCCGTAACTACGACAAAAGTATTAAGAATAAATTTTAACCATAGCATTAAACTTTTGGATCCAATCGGTCCTTTATGGAATAGCGCATAAACTAGGCTTTAAGCTTCTATCACTCTCGCAACCCATCATCTAATAACTACTCCACAATGCATTCCCTTAGGCCCAAATATGGTGAAGTGTCATGTAGTCGAGGTTCACATGACACCACTAAGGGAATCACAACATACATATCATCAAAATAACGAACACATATCAAGTTCACATGATTACCTGCAACATTATTTCTCCCGTGACCTCAAGAACAAAAGTAACTACTCACAAATGATAATCATGCTCATGATCATAGGGGTATTAAATAGCATAATGGATCTGAACATATAATCTTCCACCAAATAAACCATATAGTAATCAACTACAAGATGTAATCAACACTACTAGTCACCCACAAGCACCAATCTATAGTTCCGGTGCAAAGATTGAACACAAGAGATGAACTAGGGTTTGAGAGAACATGGTGATGTTGAAGATGTTGATGGAGATATCCCTCCCCAAGATGGGAGAGTTGTTGGTGATGATGATGACGATGATTTCCCCCTCCGGGAGGGAAGTTCCCCGAGCACCGGACGGCAAAAGTGCTCCTGCCAGGTTCCACCTCAAGACAGTGGCGCTTCTTCCCGAAAGTCCTCTCTTTATTTTTTTGTAGGTCAAAATGACCTATGTACCAGAAGAGGGGCACCGGAGGTGGGCCGAGGTGAGCACAACCCACCAGGTCGCGCCTGGGCTCCCTGGCACGCCCAGATGGGTTCTGCCCACCTGGTGGGCCCTTCATGGTATTTATTTGCTCCAAAAATACTCATTTATAACATAAAAATCCTCGTGAAGTTTCAGCTCATTTGGAGTTGTGCAGAATAGGTAGCCTGGCATAGCTTTTTCAGGTCCAGATTTCCAGCTGCCGGAATTCTCCCCCTTTGTCTGTACCTTGCATATTATGAGAGAAAAGGAATTAGAATTACTCCAGAAGCATTATTATGAAATAAAACAACATAAATAATAGTAGGTAAACATGATGCAAAATGGACGTATCAACTCCCCCAAGCTTAGGCCTCGCTTGTACTCAAGCAAAAACCAAAATCGAAAAATCTGTCCACATGCTTAGAGAGAGAGAGAGATAGAGATAGAGAGAGAGAGAGAGAGAGGTGTCGATAAAAACAAAATACGGACATAGAAGCATCATGTAACTTATTATAATAGGAACAACCTTTAACATAAAAATTTTATAATAGAACTGTTATCATAAAGTTCTCATGAATAAGTAACAATTCATCACAACATCGAAGTATCAAGCATAAACTCTATTGGAAACCAACAAACTATATTCTCAGTCAACTTTGCAACTACAACTCATCATCTTTTCAGGAAGGGTCACGTATCAGAGCCTTTAAGCAAGTCCACATACTCAACCACCAAATAGTCTTCTATGATTGTTTACACTCACCGCATAAACATGAGCAAAACGTTTCAATCGGACACATAGAAAGATAGAGGCATGATACGTCTCCAATGTATCTATAATTTTTTATTGCTCCATGCTACTTTATCTACTGTTTTAGGCAATATTGGTGCTCGAGGCCGTATTCTTCGGCTGCTAGGACATTAGTCCATCTATCGTTGAGCAGATCTTGATCAGCTTGAAGCTGCTGCTGCTTCTTTTTCAGGCTCCTTGCAGTGGCTATTAGCCGGCGCTTGAGCGCTCCTGGTCTACGGACTCCTCAGGCACGATAAAGTCTTCATCGCCGGGCCTCACCTCGTCCTCGGAGAGCGGAAGGTAGTTACTTTCCTCCGAGTATTCATTCATGGCCTGTTCATCAGGCCTAACTCGCCCATCTTCCCGTTCGTCCTGCTCGGAAGTTGGCTCAACGGGGTCTTCATTGTCTTTGGCATCGTCCGAAGTATTATTTTCTCCTATGCCGGCATTGTTGCTTTTTCCACGGCGTGGTTTAGAGCAGCACCATTGACGTTGGCACTTTGGCTGTATCTCAGGAGCTTTATCCTCGACTGGATCCTTCTCATTGTCGCTCATTGTTCTCTTTGGGTGTATCCACCATGTAGACATCATGCAAGGAGGTGGCTGTCCAGCACCACGTAAGCGGTGGTTTACGTGCTGCTCCTCTCCGTCATCGCGTCCATCTTGTCGATGTCTTGAGTCGTAATCAAGCATGTCGGTTAAGTCTTCGATAGTGGCTATGCAGTGGGTGGTGGGTGGGAAGCGAAATTCTCCATCATCAAATTCCAATTCAAGCCGGATATAGTTCGGCTGAGAGCCCCCGATAAGGAGAGGGCTTTTAATGAGTTTAGCACATCGCCAAAAGGTGAGTGCCGGAAGATGTCCGCGGAGCTGAACTCAATGATCGGCGCCTGATCAGGTTCAATGGGCGCGGATGTACGCGGTTTGGAACCTATGGACGGAGACGAATCCGAGGTTCCGATGACACAGGGCCCACTCAAGGTTGGATCTGTGTGCGGCTCTAACGCCGCTAAGTCTGCGGCTTCCGTGGCGGGGTTAAGTTTCCCGTCCTCGGTCGGCGCTATCTGCTCCGGATCTAGGGCCAGAGCAGTTACAGGCGCTATTTCCTGGGCACGGTCCGATGACAGATTTAGGTCATGTTCATCGTGGCGGCAGGGAGCGGCTGTCGCGGGCTCGAATCCGTCGAAGATCAAGTCTCCGCGGATATCGGCAATGTAGTTCAGGCTTCCAAACCTGGCCTGATGGCCAGGAGCATAGCTGTCGATCTGCTCTAGATGACCAAGCGAGTTGGCCCGCAGTGCGAAGCCGCCGAATACAAAGATTTGTCCTGGGAGGAGGACCTCCCCCTAGACCACATTGTTGTGGATGATTGAAGGGGCCATCATACCTTTTGGTGATGACGCAACGGAACTCTCAATGAAAGCACCAATGTCGGTGTCAAAACCGGTGGATCTCGGGTAGGGGGTTCCGAACTGTGCGTCTAAGGTCGATGGTAACAGGAGACGGGGGACACGATGTTTACCCAGGTTCAGGCCCTCTCTATGGAGGTAATGCCCTACTTCCGGCTTGATTGATCTTGATGAATATGAGTATTACAAGAGTTGATCTACCACGAGATCGTAATGGCTAAAACCCTAGAAGTCTAGCCTATATGATTATGATTGTGATTTCCTCTACAGACTAAACCCTTTGGTTTATGTAGACACCGTAGGGGTCTAGGGTTATACAAAGTTGGTTACAAAGAAAGGAATCTACATATCCGAATGCCAAGCTTGCCATCCACGCAAAGGAGAGTCCCATCCAGACATGGGAAGAAGTCTTCTATCTTGTATCTTCATAGCCCAACAGTCTGACCCACGTAAATAGTTCGGCCGTCCGAGGACCCCTTAATCCAGACTCCTCAAGAGCCCTCGACCAGGCTTCAATGATGAGGTGTCCGTCGCGCAGATTGTCTTCGGTATTGCAAGGCGGGTTCCTCCTCCGAATACTCCAAAATAGCCTCTCTAGGACCCCTTAATCCAGGACTCCCTCAATAAGTATGTGAGTTCTTTATGACTAACGTTGAGTCCATGGATTATACACACTCTCACCCTTCCATCATTGCTAGCCTCTCTAGTACAGCACAATTCTCACCGGTGCATTAAGCCCACCATTACTTTCCTCAAAAATGCCACATACCTAGCTATTATGGCATTCCCATAGCCATTCCGAGATATATTGCCATGCAACTTCCACCGTTCCGTTTATTATGACATGCACCATCATTGTCATGTTGTTCTGATATGCATGATGCATTCCTATAGAGTCATAACTTATTATAGAATTGAGTTGTAATTCTTGAGTTGTAAGTAAATAAAAGTGTGATGATCATCATTATTAGAGCATTGTCCCATGTGAGGAAAGGATGATGGAAGCTATGATTCCCTCACAAGTTGGGATGAGTCTCCTGACTTTACAAAAAATAAAAGAGGCCAAAGAAGCCCAAATAAATAAAAAGGCCAAAAGAAACCGACACAAGAAATGAGAGAAAAGAGAGAAGGGGCAATGCTACTATCCTTTTACCACACGTGTGGTTCAAAGTAGCACCATGATCTTCATGATAGAGAGTTTCCTAAGTTGTCATTTTCATATACTAGTGGGAATTTCTCATTATAGAACTTGGCTTGTATATTCCAATGATGGACATCCTCAAATTGCCCTAGGTCTTTGTGATCAAGCGAGTTGGATGCACACCCACTTCGTTTGTTTTTGAGCTTTCATACCCTTATAGCTCTAGTGCATCCGTTGCATGGCAATCCCTACTCATTCACATTGATATATTGATGGGCATCTCTATAGTCCGTTAATATGCCTAGTTGATGTGAGACTATCTCCTTCTTATTGTCTTCTCCACAACCACCAAATTCTATTCCATCCATAGTGCTATATCCATGGCTCACGCTCATGTATTGCGTGAAAGTTGAAAAAGTTTTAGAATACTAAAGTATGAAACAATTGCTTGATTAAGACCGGGGTTGTGCATGATTTAATACTTTGTGTGATGAAGATGGAGCATAGCTAGACTATATGATTTTGTAGGGATAACTTTCTTTGGCCATGTTATTTTGAGAAGACACGATTGCTTTATTAATATGCTTGAAGTATTATTGTTTTTATGTCACTATTAAACTTTTGTTTTGAATCTTACGGATCTGAATATTCATGCCACAATAAAGAAAATTACATGAATAAATATGTTAGGTAGCATTCGACATCAAAAATTCTGTTTTTATCATTTACCTACTCGAGGACAAGCAGGAATTAAGCTTGGGGATGCTTGATACGTCTCCAACGCATCTATAATTTTTATTGTTCCATGCTATTATATTGTCTGTTTTTGATGTTTTATATGCATTAATATGTTATTTTATATTATTTTTGGGACTAACTTATTGACCTATAGCCCAGTGCCAGTTTCTGTTTTTTGCTTGTTTATGAGTTTTACAGACAATGAATATCAAATAGAGTCCAAACAGAATAAAACTTTCGCGATGATTTTTCTTGGACCAGAAGACATCCAGAGGACTTGGATTCCAAGTCAGAAGATCCCTGAGGAGGCAGTAAGCCACAGGGGTGCGCCCTAGGGGGGACGCATGATGACCCACAAGTATATGGGATCAATTGTAGCATTTTCGATAAGTAAGAGTGTCGAACCCAACAAGGAGCAGAAGGAAATGACAAGTGATTTTCAGCAAGGTGATGTCTGCAAGTGTTGAAATTGTAAGTAAAAGTGTAGTTTGATAGCAAGGTAATTTGTAACGAGCAAGTAACATTAGTAGTAACAAAAGTGCAACAAGGTATCCCAATCCTTTTGAGGCAAAGGACAGACCAAAGTGGTCTCTTATGATAAGCAAAGTGTTCTTGAGGGTACACGGGAATTTCATCTAGTCAATTTCATCATGCTGGTTCGATTCGTGTTCTCTTCTTTGATAATTAGGTATGTGGGTGGACCGGTGTTTAGGTGCTGTTTTTACTTGAACAAACCTCCTACTTGTGATTAACCCCCTTGCAAGCATCCGTAACTACGACAAAAGTATTAAGAATAAATTTTAACCATAGCATTAAACTTTTGGATCCAATCGGTCCTTTATGGAATAGCGCATAAACTAGGCTTTAAGCTTCTATCACTCTCGCAACCCATCATCTAATAACTACTCCACAATGCATTCCCTTAGGCCCAAATATGGTGAAGTGTCATGTAGTCGAGGTTCACATGACACCACTAAGGGAATCACAACATACATATCATCAAAATAACGAACACATATCAAGTTCACATGATTACCTGCAACATTATTTCTCCCGTGACCTCAAGAACAAAAGTAACTACTCACAAATGATAATCATGCTCATGATCATAGGGGTATTAAATAGCATAATGGATCTGAACATATAATCTTCCACCAAATAAACCATATAGTAATCAACTACAAGATGTAATCAACACTACTAGTCACCCACAAGCACCAATCTATAGTTCCGGTGCAAAGATTGAACACAAGAGATGAACTAGGGTTTGAGAGAACATGGTGATGTTGAAGATGTTGATGGAGATATCCCTCCCCAAGATGGGAGAGTTGTTGGTGATGATGATGACGATGATTTCCCCCTCCGGGAGGGAAGTTCCCCGAGCACCGGACGGCAAAAGTGCTCTGCCAGTTCCACCTCAAGACAAGGGCGCTTCTTCCCGAAAGTCCTCTCTTTATTTTTTTGTAGGTCAAAATGACCTATGTACCAGAAGAGGGCACGGAGGTGGGCCGAGGTGAGCACAACCCACCGGTCGCGCTGGGCTCCTCGGCACGCCCAGATGGGTTCTGCCCACTGTGGGCCCTTCATGGTATTTATTTGCTCCAAAAATACTCATTTATAACATAAAATCCTCGTGAAGTTTCAGCTCATTTGGAGTTGTGCGAGAATAGGTAGCTGGCATAGCTTTTTCAGTCCAGATTTCCAAATGCGAATTCTCCCCTTTATGCATACCTTGCATATTATGAGAGAAAAGGAATTAGAATTACTCCGAAGCATTATTATGAAATAAAACAACATAAATAATAGTAGGTAAACATGATGCAAAATGGACGATCAACTCCCCAAGCTTAGGCCTCGCTTGTACTCAGCGAAAACCAAAATCGAAAAATCTGTCCACATGCTTAGAGAGAGAGAGAGAGAGAGAGAGAGAGAGAGAGAGAGGTGTCGATAAAAACAAAATACGGACATAGAAGCATCATGTAACTTATTATAATAGGAACAACCTTTAACATAAAAATTTTATAATAGAACTGTTATCATAAAGTTCTCATGAATAAGTAACAATTCATCACAACATCGAAGTATCAAGCATAAACTCTATTGGAAACCAACAAACTATATTCTCAGTCAACTTTGCAACTACAACTCATCATCTTTTCAGGAAGGGTCACGTATCAGAGCCTTTAAGCAAGTCCACATACTCAACCACCAAATAGTCTTCTATGATTGTTTACACTCACCGCATAAACATGAGCAAAACGTTTCAATCAGACACATAGAAAGATAGAGGCATGATACGTCTCCAATGTATCTATAATTTTTTATTGCTCCATGCTACTTTATCTACTGTTTTAGGCAATATTGGTGCTCGAGGCCGTATTCTTCGGCTGCTAGGACATTAGTCCATCTATCGTTGAGCAGATCTTGATCAGCTTGAAGCTGCTGCCGCTTCTTTTTCAGGCTCCTTGCGGTGGCTATTAGCCGGCGCTTGAGCGCTCTGGTCTACTGGACTCCTCGAATACGATAAAGTCTTCATCGCGGGCCTCACCTCGTCCTCGGAGAGCGGAAGGTAGTTACTTTCCTCCGAGTATTCATTCATGGCCTGTTCATCAGGCCTAACTCGCCCATCTTCCCGTTCGTCCTGCTCGGAAGTTGGCTCAACGGGGTCTTCATTGTCTTTGGCATCGTCCGAAGTATTATTTTCTCCTATGCCGGCATTGTTGCTTTTTCCACGGCGTGGTTTAGAGCAGCACCATTGACGTTGGCACTTTGGCTGTATCTCAGGAGCTTTATCCTCGACTGGATCCTTCTCATTGTCGTCATTGTTCTCTTTGGGTGTATCCACCATGTAGACATCATGCAAGGAGGTGGCTGTCCAGCACCCTGTAAGCGGTGGTTTCTGTGCCTGCTCCTCTCCGTCATCGTCGTCCATACCGTCGATGTCTTCGGAGTCGTAATCAAGCATGTCGGTTAAGTCTTCGATAGTGGCTATGCAGTGGGTGGTGGGTGGGAAGCGAAATTCTCCATCATCAAATTCCAATTCAAGCCGGATATAGTTCGGCTGAGAGCCCTCGATAAGGAGAGGGCTTTTAATGAGTTTAGCACATCGCCAAAAGGTGAGTGCCGGAAGATGTCCGCGGAGCTGAACTCAATGATCGGCGCCTGATCAGGTTCAATGGGCAATATTAGGCTTTATTATCCACTTTTATATTATTTTTGGGACTAACCTATTAACCGGAGGCCCGGCCCAGATTTGTTGTTTTATGCCTATTTCAGTGATTCGAGGAAAAGGAATATCACACGGAGTCAAGACGGAACGAAATCAACTGGAGAAGTTAATTTTGGAAGGAAACCAACCTGATGGGCTTGGAGTGCACGTCAGGGGAGTCCCGGGCTGCCCACGAGGGTGGGGGGTGCCCCCCCGGGCGCCCCCCTACCTTATGAGCATACCGGAGGTCCACTGACGTACCCCCTGCACCCATATATACCTACGTACCCTAAAACTTCCAGAACAGAAGATAGATCGAGAGTTCCGCCGCCGCAAGCCTCTGTAGCCACCAAAAACCAATCGGGACCCTGTTCCGGCACCCTGCCAGAGGGGGGTCCCATCATCGGTGGCCATCTTCATCATCCCGGCGCTATCCATGACGAGGAGGGAGTAGTTCACCCTCGGGGTAGAGGGTATGTACCAGTAGCTATGTGTTTGATCTCTCTCTCTCTCGTGTTCTCTCTTGTGTTCCTCTATGGCACGATCTTTATGTATCCCGAGCTTTGCTATTGTAGTTGGATATTATGATGTTTCTCCCCCTCTAATCTCTTGTGATGAATTGAGTTTCCCCTTTGAAGTTATTTTATCGGATTGAGTCTTTTATGAGAACACTTGATGTATGTCTTGCCGTGATTATCTGTGGTGACAATGGGATATCATGTGCCACTTGATCTATGTTTTGGTGATCAACTTGCGGGTTTCTTGACATTGGGAACCTATGCATAGGGGTTGGCACACGTTCTTGACTCTCCGATAGAAACTTTGGGGCACTCTTTGAAGTACTTTGTGTTGGTTGGATGAATCTGAGATTGTGTGATGCATATCGTATAATCATGCCCACGGATGCTTGAGGTGACAATGGAGTATCTAGGTGACATTAGGGTTTTGGTTGATTTGTGTCTTAAGGTGTTATTCTAGTACGAACTCTTTTATAGATCGATCCGAAAGAATAACTTTGAGGTGGTTTCGTACCCTACCATAATCTCTACGTTTGTTCTCCGCTATTAGTGTCTTTGGAGTGACTCTTTGTTGCATGTTGAGGGCTTTTTATATGATCTATCTATGTTATTATTGTTGAGAGAACTTGCACTAGTGAAAGTATGAACCCTAGGCCTTGTTTCCTATCATTGCAATACCGTTTACGCTCACTTTTACCATTAGTTACCTTGCTGTTTTTATATTTTCAGATTACAAATACCTTTATCTACCATCCATATTGCACTTGTATCACCATCTCTTCGCCGAACTAGTGCACCTATACAATTTACCATTGTATTGGGTGTGTTGGGGACACAAGAGACTTTTTGTTATTTGGTTGCAGGGTTGTTTGAGAGAGACCATCTTCATCCTAAGCCTCCTACGGATTGATAAACCTTAGGTCATCCACTTGAGGGAAATTTGCTACTGTCCTACAAACGTGTGCACTTGCAGGCCCAACAACGTCTACAAGAAGAAGGTTGTGTAGTAGACATCAAGCTCTTTTCTGGCGCCGTTGCTGGGGAGGCTAGGTAAAGGGCACTCACTCACACTCCGTCAACTAAGCTCTTTTCTGGCGCCGTTGTCGGCGAGGTGAGTGCTTGAAGGTATATCTTTAGATCTTGCAATCGAATCTTTTTGTTTTTTGTTTTAGCACTAGTTTTTTTTATAAAAGAAAACTACAAAAAAATGGAATTGAGTTTGTCTCATACGCTTCATCTTTTTAATATCTTTCGTGAGTATGATGGAAAGGAAAATTGTGCCAAAGTGTTAGAAGAAGAATGCATTAAATTGTTTGGCACTAAATCTTTGAATGATGAGCATGACTGCAATGTTGTTAGTATGAATTCCTTGAATATCCATGATGCTAATGATATGCAAAGCCACAAGCTTGGGGAAGCTATGTTTGATGAAGATGATATTTTTTGTCCCCCAAGCTTTGATGAGCAAATTTACTATGATGAAAGCATGCCTCCTATCTATGATGATTATTTGATGACACGTATGCTTTAAAGAATAATGATAACCATGAAACTTGTCATCTTGATCCTAATTTTAAATCATATGATAGTTATTTTGTTGAGTTTGCTCCCACTACTATTCATGAGAAGGAATTTGCTTATGTGGATAGTGGTAAATTTTCTATGCTTGTAGATCATGAAAAGAATGCTTTAGGTGCTGGTTATATTGTTGAATTCATTCATTATGCTACTGAAAATTATTATGGGGGAGGAACATATGCTTGTAGGAATTGCAATAATATCAAGTTTCCTCTCTATGTACTTAAATTCTTGAAGCTATGCTTGTGTTACCTTCCTATGCTAGTTGATTATTGTTCCCATAAGTTGTTTGCTCACAAAATCCCTATGCATAGGAAGTGGGTTAGACTTAAATGTGCTAGTCATATGCTTCATGATGCTCCCGTTATGTTTCAATTCTTATCTTTTATGTGAGCATCATTGTCATCATCATGCCTAGCTAGAAAGGCATTAAAGAAAAGCGCTTGTTGGGAGACAACCCAATATTTATCCTTACTGTTTTTGTGTGTCCACATGATTCTGCTACTTTAGTAATCATGTTTTATAGCTTTTGTTTCAATAAAGTGCCAAGTAAGACCTTTAGGATGGCTTACGATGATAGTTGTGTTTATCCTGCTGAAAATCAGAAATTTTTGCACCCAGTAAATTAGTTTTTCTTAATTCACAGAAACGTGCTCTTGATCTGATTCTTTTTTATCTGGATTGGTACACGAATTTCTTAGGACTTCCTAATTTGGTAGGATTTTTGGAGTTCCAGAAGTATACGTTTGATACAGATTACTACAGACTGTTCTGTTTTTGACAGATTCTGTTTTCTATGTGTTGTTTGCTTATTTTGATGAATCTATGAATAGTATCGGAGGGTATGAACCATAGATAAGTTGGAATACAGTAGATATTACACCAATATGAATTTAGAATGAGTTCATTACAGTACCTAAGTGGTGGTTTTGTTTTCTTTCACTAACGGAGCTTATAAGATTTCCTGTTGAGTTTTGTGTTGTGAAGTTTTCAAGTTTTGGGTAAAGATTCGATGGACTATGGAATAAGGAGTGGCAAGAGCCTAAGCTGGGGGATTCCCAAGGCACCCCAAGGTAATATTCAAGGACAACCAAGAGCCTAAGCTTGGGGATGCCCCGGAAGGCATCCCCTCTTTCTTCTTTGTTCATTGGTAACTTTACTTGGAGCTATATTTTTATTCACCACATGATATGTGTTTTGCTTGGAGCATCATTTTCTTTTGTTAGTATTATCTTTCTGTTATTTAGAATAATGTTTTGCATCTTTAGTTTCAATAAAGAAGTCAAGGATAGCCTTTGCCATGCTTATTTTGCTAGTATACATGTTGCTGTTTGAAAAACAGAAAGTTTACCGCTGTTGCAAAAATTCCCTAGAAAAGTCAGAGAGTGGTATAATGTTGAATCTTTTTGCATATTGAGCTATGATAAATTTATTATAGTGGGAATTTTAGTTCATAATTTTTGGAGTCAGGGAACTATTGATACTCTTGCATTCTTTACAGACTGTACTGTTTTGGCAGATTGCTGTTATGTTTGCATTGTTTGAATATGTTTGCTTGTTTAATGATTCTATTTGATGATAGGAGTATTAAATATGCAGAGGCATTTAGTATGCAATGTTGAATAATTATTTAAGTGATTTGTTACAGTAGAAAATGATAAGGTTTTGCATTGGTTTATACTAACCTATCTCACGAGTTCTTGTTGAGTTTGTTGTGAATGAAGCTTTTGATAAAAAGAGAAACCATGATATGAGATGAATTAAGGAGACACAAAAGCTCAAGCTTGGGGATGCCCAAGGCACCCCAATATAATATTTCAAGAAGTCTCAAGCATCTAAGCTTGGGGATGCCCCGGTAGGCATCCCACCTTTCTTCTTCAACAACTATCGGTTAGTATCGGTTGAGCCTAAGTTTTTGCTTCTTCACATGAGTTGTGCTATCCTTGCAATGTAGTTTTCTTTTGTTTTGCTTGCTGTTTGAATAAAGTATCAAGATCTGAAATTATTAAATGAGAGAGAGTCTTCGCATATTTGCATAATTATTTAGCTACTCATTGATCTTCACTTATATCTTTCGAAGTAGTTTGTCATTTGCTCTAGTACTTCACTTATACCTTTTAGAGCATGGTGGTAGTTTTATTTTGAAGAAATAGATGAACTCTCATACTTCACTTAGATTATTTTGAGAGTCGTTAATAGCATGATAATTTGCTTAATATTAATATACTTGGTATTCAAGATATGTGAAACTTTCTTTTGAGTGAATTGAATACTAAGATAAGTTTGATGCTTGATAATTGTTTAGAGATATGGAGGTGATACTATCAAAGTCGTGCTAGTTGATAATTGTGAATTTGAGAAATACTTGCGTTGAAGTTTGCAAGTCCCGTAGCATGCACGTATGGTTAAAGTTGTGTAACAAATTTGAAACATGAAGTGTACCTGGCTTGTGCATCCTTATGAGTGGAGGTCGGGGACGAGCGATGGTCTTTTCCTATCAATCTATCCCCCTAGGAGCATGCACGTAGTACTTGATTTTTGATGGCTTCTAAATTTTTGCAATAAGTATATGAGTTCTTTTGACTAATATTGAGTCCATGGATTATACGCACTCTCACCTTTCCACCTTTGCTAGCCTCTTCGGTCCGTGTATTGCCCTCTCTCACCTTGAGAGTTGGCGCAAACTTCGCCGGTGCATCCAAACCCCGTGATACAATACGCTCTATCACACATAAACCTCCTTATATCTTCCTCAAAACAGCCACCATACCTACCTATCATGGCATTTCCATAGCCATTCCGAGATATATTGCCATGGAACTTCCACCATCATCATCATGACATACATTACTTTTGTCATATTGCCATTGCATGATCTTGTAGTTGACATCGTATTTGTGGCAAAGCCACCATGCATTATTTTCCATACATGTCACTCTTGATTCATTGCACCATCCCGCACACCACGGAGGCATTCATATAGAGTCATATCTTGTTCTAAGTTTCGAGTTGTAATCCTTGTGTTGTAATCAATAGAAGTGTGATGATCATCATTATTAGAGCATTGCCCAAATAAAAAAAAGAGAAAGGCCAAAAAAGGCCCAAAAAACAAAAGAAAATAAATAAAAAGGGCAATGCTACTATCTCTTTTTCCACACTTGTGCTTCAAAGTAGCACCTTGTTCTTCATGTAGTGAGTCTCATATATTGTGCTTCAAAGTAGCACCTTGTTCTTCATGTAGTGAGTCTCATAAGTTGTCTTTTTATACTAGTGGGAACTTTTCATTATAGAACTTGGCTTGTACATTCCTACGATGGGCTTCCTCAAATGCCCTAGGTCTTCATGAGCAAGCGAGTTGGATGCACACCCACTAGTTTTCCTTTGTTGAGCATTCGTAGCTCTAGTGCATCCGTTGCATGGCAATCCCTACTCCTCATGTTGACATCAATTGATGGGCATCTCCATAGCCCTTTGGTTATCCTCGTCAATGTGAGACTTTCTCCTTTTTTGTCTTCTCCACACAATCCCCATCATCATATTCTATTCCACCCATAGTGCTATATCCATGGCTCACGCTCATGTATTGCGTGAAGGTTGAAAAAGTTTGAGATTATTTGAGTAGGAAACTATAGCTTGGCTTGTCATCGGGGGTATAGAAGTTGGGAACATCTTTGTGTGACGAAAATGAAGCATAGCCTAACTATATGATTTTGTAGGGATGAACTTTCTTTTGCCATGTTATTTTGAGAAGACATGATTGCTTTATTAGTATGCTTGAAGTATTATTATTTTTATGTCAATATGAACTTTTGTCTTGAATCTTTTGGATCTGAATATTCATATCACAATTAAGAAGATTTACATTGAAATTATGCCAAAGTATCACTCCGCATCAAAAATTCTTTTTTATCATTTACCTACTCGAGGACGAGGAGGAATTAAGCTTGGGGATGCTTGATACGTCTCCAACGTATCTATAATTTTTGATTGCTCCATGCTACTTTATCTACTGTTTTAGGCAATATTAGGCTTTATTATCCACTTTTATATTATTTTTGGGACTAACCTATTAACCGGAGGCCCGGCCCAGATTTGTTGTTTTATGCCTATTTCAGTGATTCGAGGAAAAGGAATATCACACGGAGTCAAGACGGAACGAAATCAACTGGAGAAGTTAATTTTGGAAGGAAACCAACCTGATGGGCTTGGAGTGCACGTCAGGGGAGTCCCGGGCTGCCCACGAGGGTGGGGGGTGCCCCCCCGGGCGCCCCCCTACCTTATGAGCATACCGGAGGTCCACTGACGTACCCCCTGCACCCATATATACCTACGTACCCTAAAACTTCCAGAACAGAAGATAGATCGAGAGTTCCGCCGCCGCAAGCCTCTGTAGCCACCAAAAACCAATCGGGACCCTGTTCCGGCACCCTGCCAGAGGGGGGTCCCATCATCGGTGGCCATCTTCATCATCCCGGCGCTATCCATGACGAGGAGGGAGTAGTTCACCCTCGGGGTAGAGGGTATGCACCAGTAGCTATGTGTTTGATCTCTCTCTCTCTCTCGTGTTCTCTCTCGTGTTCCTCTAGGGCACGATCTTGATGTATACCGAGCTTTGCTATTGTAGTTGGATCTTATTATGTTTCTCCCCCTCTACTCTCTTGTGATGAATTGAGTTTCCCCTTTGAAGTTATCTTATCGGATTGAGTCTTTTATGAGAGCACTTGATGTATGTCTTGCCGTGATTATCTGTGGTGACAATGGGATATCATGTGCCACTTGATGTATGTTTTGGTGATCAACTTGCGGGTTTCGTGACATTGGTAACCTATGCATAGGGGTTGGCACACGTTCTTGACTCTCCGATAGAAATTTTGGGGCACTCTTTGAAGTACTTTGTGTTGGTTGGATGAATCTGAGATTGTGTGATGCATATCGTATAACCATGCCCACGGATACTTGAGGTGACAATGGAGTATCTAGGTGACATTAGGGTTTTGGTTGATTTGTGTCTTAAGGTGTTATTCTAGTACGAACTCTTTTATAGATCGATCCAAAAGAATAACTTTGAGGTGGTTTCGTACCCTACCATAATCTCTACGTTTGTTCTCCGCTATTAGTGTCTTTGGAGTGACTCTTTGTTGCATGTTGAGGGCTTGTTATATGATCTATCTATGTTATTATTGTTGAGAGAACTTGCACTAGTGAAAGTATGAACCCTAGGCCTTGTTTCCTATCATTACAATACCGTTTACGCTCACTTTTACCATTAGTTACCTTGCTGTTTTTATATTTTCAGATTACAAATACCTTTATCTACCATCCATATTGCACTTGTATCACCATCTCTTCGCCGAACTAGTGCACCTATACAATTTACCATTGTATTGGGTTTGTTGGGGACACAAGAGACTTTTTGTTATTTGGTTGCAGGGTTGTTTGAGAGAGACCATCTTCATCCTATGCCTCCTACGGATTGATAAACCTTAGGTCATCCACTTGAGGGAAATTTGCTACTGTCCTACAAACCTGTGCACTTTTAGGCCCAACAACGTCTACAAGAAGAAGGTTGTGTAGTAGACATCAAGGCGTATAGTTTCGCCTCCCAACGTATTCACCTCAAGGGTGATGTCAACAATAATAACTCATTCTACCCATATTCAACTAGCTATATGTGCCTAGATCTTTCCTCACGACATGATGCTTGCCAAAAGAGAAAATAAAAAGGAATAGAGAGAAGAACTTTGACTCTTGCATGAAAGTAAATACCTAAAAGTAAAAGATAGGCCCTTCGCAGAGGGAAGCAAATGTTGCCATGCGCTTTTTGTTTGTATGCTCAACCCTTAGTGCAAGAGAACGTCACGTTATATTGCCCCTTATGATGGAAACCTTTATTATGCAGTCTGTTGCTTTTATTCTTCGCCATCACAAGTGCGTACAACGCTCAATTTTCTCTTACACTAAATGATCTAACACTTTTAGAAGCAATCTTTATTGCCTTATTGCACTGAAGACAACTTACTTGAAGGATCTTACTCAATCCATAGGTAGGTATGGTGGATTCTCAAAACAAGATTTAGGTTTACGGGCTTTTGGATGCACAAGTAGTATCTCTACTTGGTGCGGAATTTTTGGCTAGCAAAGATAGGGGCAAACACCAAATGTTGAAGGATCTTCTATATGAATATGAACAAACATAAATCATTACGCTATCTTCCTTGTCCAATGTCAACAATTTTGTCATATAATATTTTGATGGGTGCTCACAATCACAAAAGATTTCCAGGATAGTGTATTTGCATGTGAATCTTCTCTTCCCTTATTAATTCTTTCATGAGTTGCATCATTGACCAATGCTTTGTTTGTCAATCTACAACAAAATTTTCTACTTATACTTTTCCTTATGTGATGTCATTACTTACCATAAGATTAGCATATGATCTTTTGCATTTATTTCTTTTCTTTTATTGAAACATGAAAGTAAAAGAAGCAAAACTCAAACTAAACTTTATTATATATCTCGCACACGATTACAAAGATAGATCACTAAGCAAACTCTCGAAAAGAAAGGATCGAACTAAGAAAAGTAAAGGCAAAAGATAGTGGAGGTCATACGATACCGGGGCACCTCCCCCAAGCATGGCAAAAGCCAAGCAGAGTGCCCATACCCGATACTTAATTTTCTTTTGGTGATGAAGAAGGAGGTGGTGGTGATGAAGTAGCGCCGATCCTGTCCTCAGGTTTCCACGGCAGAGGCTCACCGTCATCAGAGGAAGAGTGAGTCTCTCGGGTCTTGCAACTAGCAGCCAAACTCATACCTTTAAACCTTGCCTCATATTCAAATACTTGGTTTTGAAGGTCCTAGATCTAGCTCTGGAGGAAGTTGATTTGCTCATTGAAGGAGAATACGATCTCCTTCATGGACCTGCCATCCACCTTGAGATCACGGATGTAGTCCACGATCATGAGGTGATTGGCATTGAGTCCAAGTTCCACCATCCCCTTGTACCGGAAGACTTCCTACTCCATAGCTTCAAGCCTGGCCTCCACGGATCTAGTCCCCTTGGGGCCTTGCACATCGCGGATGTGGAGCACCCCATCACGCATCTGGATAGCTTGAGGGTGCTGCATCACCTCCCGTAGATACGGGTTGATGACGTTCTCAAAGAACTTGTCCTTGGAGAAGCTTGAAAAGGCCATGGTGGATTAGATCTGATAGAAAACAACAAGAAAAGAAAACAGGAGATTTCTCCGTGATACGGAGGTCAACAAGTTCGGAGAGTATATAAAGATTTTTTATCTTGGAAAACAAGCAAACCGAAGAAAAACGGAGTCTGGAAGGTACCCGAGGTGGGCACAACCCACCTGGCCGCGCCTGGCGCCAGGCACGCCCTGGTGTCTTGTGCCCACCAGGGTCACCTTCCTGGTAGTTTCTTATTTTCCTAATTTTCTAAATATTCCAAAACTGACAAAAACATTTTTGCGGATTTTTCGGAGTCCATTTATTTACGGTATCACGTACCTCCTTTGTTTAACGATTCTGGAGTGGTTCCTGAAGGTTACTTTTATGTGTTCTTCCAATGTCATAGGTTGGATAATATTGCTTTAAACATTAATGGGTGTACCTAAGATATAATATTTTATTCATTTCCCATTAACAACCTTTGGGTTCGTGCCTTCGGCATTATTTATTTTGATAGCTCCTGATCGATAAACCTCCTCGATAACATAAGGTTCTACCCATTTGGAGAGGAGTTTTCCTGCAAAGAATCTGAAACAAGAGTTGTACAAAAGAACATATTCTCCAACCTTGAACTCACGCTTTTGGATTCTTTTATCATGCCATCTTTTAACTTTTTCTTTGAATAACTTTGCATTTTCATAAGCCTGGGTTCTCCATTTATCTAATGAGCTAATATCAAATAAATTCTTTTCACCAGCAAGTTTGAAATCATAGTTGAGTTCTTTAATTGCCCAATATTCTTTATGTTCTAACTCAAGAGGCAAATGACAAGCTTTTCCATAAACCATTTTATAAGGAGACATACCCATAGGATTTTTATATGTTGTTCTATAAGCCCAAAGTACATCATCTAGTTTCTTAGACCAATTCTTTCGGGACCTATTGATAGTCTTTTGTAAAATTAGTTTTATTTCTCTATTACTAAGTTCAACTTGACCACTAGACTGAGGATGATAAGGTGATGCAATTCTATGGTTAACATCATACTTGGCAAGCATTTTACGGAAAGCACCATGAATAAAGTGCGAACCACCATCAGTCATTAAATATCTAGGGACTCCAAACCTAGGGAAAATAACTTCCTTAAGCATTTTAATAGAGGTGTTGTGATCGGCACTACTAGTTGGGATAGCTTCTACCCACTTAGTAACATAATCAATAGCAGCCAAAATATGAGTATAACCATTAGAGGAAGAAAAGGTCCCATGAAATCAAATCCCCAAACATCAAATGGTTCGACAGCAAGTGAATAATTCATAGGCATTTCTTGACGCTTACCGATATTACCTACTATTTGACATTCATCACAAGATAAGACGAACTTACGGGCATCCTTGAAGAGGGTAGGCCAATAAAACCCAGATTGCAATACCTTATGAGCGGTTCTGTCTCCCGCGTGATGTCCTCCATAAGCTTTGGAGTGACATTTCCGTAGGATTTGTTCCTGTTCATGCTCAGGTACATAACATCTAATAATACCATCTACTCCTTCTTTATAAAGATGTGGATCATCCCAAAAGTAATGTTGTAAATCATAGAAGAATTTTTTTCTTTTGTTGGTTAGTGAAGCTAGGTGGTATGTATTTAGCAACAATATAATTAGCATAGTCAGCATACCAAGTTGTGCTATTAGAAACATTTATTGCAGCTAACTGCTTATCAAGAAAGCTAACATTAATAGGTTGTGGGTCATCAAGATTATTTTCAAGCCTAGACGGGTTATCAGCTACGGGGTTCTTTGCTCCTTTTCTATCAGTGATATGCAAATCCAATTCTTGTAGCAGAAGAACCCACCTAATGAGTCTTGGTTTAGCATCTTTCTTTTCCATAAGATATTTTATAGCAGCATGATCAGTGTGAACAGTCACTTTGGAATCAACAATGTAGGATCCAAATTTATCACAAGCAAACACCACTGCTAAGAATGCTTTTTAAGTAGTAGCATAATTTCATTGAGCACTGTCTAGAGTTTTACTAGCAAAGTGGATAGCATTTAATTTCTTGTCAACTCCTTGTCCTAGAACAGCACCAACAACATAATCACTAGCATCAATCTCAAAAGGCAAGTTCCAATCAGGTGGTTGAACAATAGGTGCATAAATTAAGGCTTTCTTGAGTGTTTCGAAGGCTTCCAAACAATCATCATCAAAAACAAAAGGAATATTATTTTGCAAAAGATTTGTAAGAGGCCTAGAAATTTTAGAAAAGTCATTGATAAATCTCCTATAGAAACTAGCATGATCAAGTAAACTACGAATACCTTTGATATCTTTAGAACATGGCATTTTCTCAATTGCATCAACCTTGGCTTTGTCCACTTCAGTACCTCTTTCAGAAATTTTATGGCCCAAAACAATACCTTCGTCAACCGTAAAGTGGCACTTCTCCCAATTCAAGACCAGGTTTGTTTGCTCACATCTCTACAAAACTCGATCAAGATTGCTTAAACAATCATCAAAAGACTTCCCATAAACAGAAAAGTCATCCGTGAAAACCTCAACAATCTTTTCACAAAAATCAGAGAATATAGCAGTCATACATCTTCGAAAGCTAGCAGGTGCATTGCATAAACCAAAAGGCATAGGTCTATAAGCATAAGTTCTAAAAGGACAAGCAAAAGTAGTCTTTTCTTGATCAGGTTGAGAAACATGTATGTGTGAAAAACCAGAATATCCATCAAGGAAGCAAAAATGTGTGTGCTGAGATAATCTTTTTAGCATTTGATCAATAAAAGGCAGAGGGTAATGATCTTTTCTAGATGCCTTGTTTAATTTTCTAAAATCAATTACCATTCTATAGCCTGTGACAATTCTTTGTGGAATAATTTCATTCTTATCATTAGGAACAACAGTTATACCTCCCTTCTTAGGGACACAATGAATAGAACTTACCCATCCACTATCAGCTATAGGATAGATTATACCTACTTCCAGAAGTTTCAATATTTCCGTTCTTACCACTTCTTTCATCTTCGGATTTAACCGACATTGGTGATCAACAACGGGTTTAGCATCAGGTTCCATATTAATCTTGTGTTGGCATAAGGTGGGACTAATGCCCTTAAGATCATCAAGAGTATATCCAATAGCAGCTCGGTGCTTCCTTAGAACTTTCAATAATCTTTCTTCTTCATGTTCTGAAAGGTTAGCACTAATAATAACATGATATATCTTTTTATCATCAAGATAAGCATATTTCAAAGTGTGTGGCAATTTTTTAATTCAAACACAGGATCACCTTTAGGTGGAGGAGGACCTCCTAGAGTTTTAGTCGGCAGATTGTGTTTAAGTAGAGGTTGTTGTTCGAACAAGATTCTATCAATTCCATTTCTTTCACGCATATTCAAATAATTTTCATGGTCTAGCAAAAATTGTAATAAGGGATCAGTAGGAGGTACAACAATATAAGCAAGACCAATAATTTCATCCTTACTAGGAAAATCTTTCTTATGGGGTGTTGTACTAAACTTAGAAAAATTAAACTCATGAGATTCATCACCAAAACTAACACCGACAGTTTGTTTCTCACAATCTATTTTAGCATTAACGGTGTCCAAGAAAGGTCTACCACAGATAATGTGACAAAAGTCATCTTGTGGGGAACCAAGAACAAGAAAATCAGTGGTGTATTTTATTTTCCCACACAAGACTTCAACATCTCTAACAATCCTAATTGGTGATATAATATCTCTATTAGCAAGCTTAATAATAACATCTATGTCTTCTATTTCAGCGGGTGCTATATCATTCATAATTTCTTGATATAAGGTAAAAGGAATAGCACTCACACTTGCACCAATGTCACATAAACCATGATAACGACAACCTCCTATCTTAACTGAGACAACAGGCATGCCAACAACAGGTCTATGTTTATCTTTTTCATTGGGTTTGGCAATTCTAGCAGCTTCAGCACGGAAGTAAATAACATGCCCATCAATATTATCAACCACGAGATCTTTAACCATAGAAACACTAGGTTCTACTTTGATTTGTTCAGCTAGTTTAGGTGTTCTAATATAACTTTTGTTGACCATGGTTGAAACTTTAGCATGTTCCTTCATCCTAACAAGGAAATGTGGCTTGTCAATATAAGTAGAGGGAATAACTGGGTCAACATTATAAATGATAGTTTCGTCTTTAGCTTTTACCGGTTCTTTAATTGGTGGGTGATATTTGAACCACTTCTATTTAGGAAGATCAACATGAGTACCAAAAGATTCACAAAAGGAAGCTACTATCTTAGATCCAAGTCCATATTTCGTGGTAAACTTTTGGAAAGCATCGGCATTCATAAAATATTTAACACAATCAAAATAAGGGCCAATACCCGACTCTTTACCTTCATCGAGTTCCCAATCTTCAGAGCTGCATTTAATTCTTTCTAAAAGATCCCACCGGAATTCAATAGTCTTCTTCATAAAAGAACCAGTACAAGAAGTATCGAGCATGAATTGATCATTACGAGAAAGTCGAGCATAAAAATTCTAAATAATAATTTCTCTTGACAGCTCATGATTGGGGCGTGAATATAACATTGACTTAAGCCTCCCCCAATGTAGATCGATACTTTCTCCTTCACGAGGCCAAACATTATATATATAATTCTGATGACGATGAACTAGATACATAGGGTAATTTGTTTGATGGAATTCTCATTTCAACCGATTCCAGTTACAAGATCCAATATCATCGCATAGCCTATACCATGTCAATGCCTTTCCCTTCAAAGATAAAGGGAAAACCTTCTTCTTAGCTTCATCTCTAGGTAAACCTGCAAGCTTAAACAATAAACAAATTTCATCCACATATATCAAGTGCATATCAGGATGTTCGGTTCCATCTCCTGCATTAGGATTAGCTAGCAGTTGTTCTACCATACCCGAAGGAATTTCATATTCAATATTTTCAGTAGGTGCAATAGGTTGAGGGGTAACTAATTGTGGTTCTGGTTGAGGTGAAGATACCCCGAACAAACCCCTCAAAGGATTGTTTTCCATAGTAACAAGTGACAGTAAATTTCAGCACATAGTAATAATTTTTTCCTTACCAATTTCCACTTACCAAGAGCGCTTCACTCCCCGGCAACGGCGCCAGAAAAGGGCCTTGATGACCCACAAGTATATGGGATCAATAGTTGCCTTTTCGATAAGTAAGAGTGTCGAACCCAACGAGGAGCGGAAGGAAATGACAAGTGGTTTTCAGCAAGGTAATGTCTGCAAGTGCTGAAATTGTAAGTAACAGTGTAGTTTGATAGCAAGGTAATTTGTAACGAGCAAGTAACGGTAGTAGTAAAAAAGTGCAGCAAGGTAGCCCAATCCTTTTGAGCCAAAGGACAGGCCAAAACGGTCTCTTATGATAAGCAAAATGTTCTTGAGGGTACACGGGATTCATCTAGTCACTTTCATCATGTTGGTTCGATTCGTGTTCGCTAATTTGATAATTTGGTATGTGGGTGGACCGGTGCCTAGGTGCTATTCTTACTTGAGAAAACCTCCTACTTATGATTAACCCCCTCGCAAGCATCCACGACTACGAGAAAAGTATTAAGAATAAATTCTAACCATAGCATTAAACTTTTGGATCCAATCGGTCCCTTACGGAATAGCGCATAAACTATGGTTTAAGCTTCTGTCACTCTTGCAACCCAACATCTAATAACTACTCCAAAATGCATTCCCTTAGGACCAAATATGGTGAAGTGTCATGTAGTCGATGTTCACATGACACCACTAAGGGAATCACAACATACATATCATCAAAATATCGAACACATATCAAGTTCACATGATTACTTGCAACATGATTTCACCCGTGACCTCATGAACAAAAGTAACTACTCACAAATGATAGTCATGCTCATGATCAAAGGGGTATTAAATAGCATAATGGATCTGAACATATAATCTTCCACCAAATAAACCATATAGTAATCAACTACAAGATGTAATCAACACTACTAGTCACCCACAAGCACCAATCTATAGTTCCGGTGCAAAGATTGAACACGAGAGATGAACTAGGGTTTGAGAGGAGATGGTGTTGTTGAACATGTTGATGGAGATAGCCATCCCCAAGATGAGAGAGTTGTTGGTGATGATGATGACGATGATTTCCCCCTCCGGGAGGGAAGTTCCCCCGATGGAATCGCTCGCCGGAGGGCAAAACTGCTCCTGCCCAGGTTCCTCCTCGAGACGGCGGTGCTTCGTCCCGAAAGTCCTATCTTTATTTTTTTTCTAGGTCAAAATGACTTATCTACTAGAGGAGGGGCACCGGAGGTGGGCCGAGGTGAGGACAACCCACCAGGGTGCGCCTGGGCTCCCTGGTGCGCCCAGGTGGGTTGTGCCCACGTGGTGGGCCCCCTCTGGTACTTATTTGCTCCAAAAATCCTCATTTTTTCCATAAAAAATCCTCGTGAAGTTTCAACTCATTTGGAGTTGTGGACAAGCCTGACGTAGCTTTTTCAGGTCCAGATTTCCAGCTGCCAGAGAAGGAACCATCACACGATCATAGCTCCAGTGAGGTCTGTAGGATCGAAGAAGGTGAGAGTGTCTAGAGGGGGGGTGATTAGACTACTCGACAAGATAAAAATTCAGTCTTTTATCAAGGACAGATTTTGGCAGATTTTGCATAACACACACAAGTCAAGTAGCACACTACACATGCAATTCTAGAGTATGGGCAGCGGAAAGTAAATTGCACAAGTAGTAAAGAGAGGTGGAGAAGATCAAACGCAATTTGGAGACGCGGTGATTTTTCTCGTGGTTCCGATAGGTGGTGCTATCGTACTTCCACGTTGATGGAGACTTCAACCCACGGAGGGTAACGGCTGCGAGAGTCCACGGAGGGCTCCACCCACGAAGGGTCCACGAAGAAGCAACCTTGTCTATTCCATCATGGCCTACGCCCACGGAGGGCTAGCCTTACTCGGGGTAGATCTTCACGAAGTAGGCGATCTCCTTGCCCTTACAAACTTCTTGGTTCAACTCCACATCTCGACGGAGGCTCCCAAGCGACACCTAACCAATCTAGGAGGCACCACCCTCCAAAAGGTAATAGATGGTGTAGATGATGATGAACTCCTTGCTCTTGTGCTTCAAATGATAATCTCCCCAACACTCAACTCTCCTCACTGATTTGGCTGTGGTGGAAGAAAGGATTGAGTGGAAAGCAACTTGGGAAGGCTAGAGATCAAGCTTCATATGGTGGGAGTGGAGCAACTTGATCTCAACACAAGGGTAGGTAGTTCTCTTCTCGAAAATGTAAGGTAGGAGTGGTAGTTCTTTCGATGGCTCTCTCCACGAGTGAAGAGGGGTGGAGGGTATTTATAGCCTCCACACAAAATCCAACCGTTACACACATTTGAGCAATCTCGGTGGGACCGAAGTTGACAACTCGGTGAGACCGAAAGTTCAAATAATGTGAACGTTGGGATTTTCGTGGGACCGAAAATACAATCTCGGTTAGTCCGATTCGTGCAAAGACAAGAGCTTGCCAATTTCGGTGGGACCGACTTCATCATCTCGGTGACACCGATATGATGACGAAGATGTTCTGAAGCTTGGCAACTCAAGTTTCGTGAGACCGAGTTCGAATCGGAAAATCCGAGTTTTCTAGGGTTTGGCTTTATGGTGAGGTGGTTCATCTCGGTGACTGAGTTTGGAAAATCGGTGGGACCGAGATTACTTATGAGTGTATATGGCGGTGAAAGTTGCTGATAGTTTAGGAGATGTATCACTAAGCACTTGAGCAACCAGATCATCATCATAACCTCATCCCTTTTAATAGTATTGGCTTTCCTATGGACTCAATGTGATCTTGGATCACTAAACCAAAAATGGAGTCTTGAGCTTTTGCCAATGCTTGCCTTAGCATTTTGGGGGTCCACCTCTTGATCCTTTTGCCATGCCAATGTGATTGAATTTCTGAAACATACTTGATAAAAGCATTAGTCCTACCACAAAGTATGTTGTCATTAATTACCAAAACCACCCAGGGAGCAAATGTGCTTTCAATCTCCCCCTTTTTGGTAATTGATGGCAACACACAAAACAAGACATCAAAGCTTATTGAAAGAAGGACAGAATTATCATGAAAGCTTTGACAAACATGTAGTACAGGCTCCCCTACAAGTGTGCAAGATTTTCATAAATTATGGTTTTGGACTACCACAAGCACACAAGAGAGAAAAGCAAGATGTGCTACATGCAGCTTGGCTATATGCATCAGAGCAGATGAAAAGAAGTGAGTGATAATGCATATGTGCATGGTGATTTCTTGCAAACAAGTATTCACAAGCAAGTCACCATCATGCACATTCTGCAAGGTGCATATACTTACCTTGAGGTTCCTTGGCATTGTACCTGAAGAGATAAACTTGGGAAAACAAGGTTAGATAACACAAGAGTATTTCTTCAACCAACTGCAAGAACATCAAGAGTACCAAGCCAGGGACGACATGTATAGAGAGTGTCTCATATTGAGCACAAGCTTGAATCAGCAAACATGTCTCCTGAAACTAAAAGATTTTCAATGAACTCTGAGAGATTTTGCTTTCCATAAGATATCAATTGTGAAGATTCCTCTCCCTTTGAGTTTTCTCAGATCAAAGGGGTTTGATGGAAAGAGCAATCTTACCTTAAGGGGGAGAGAATCACATCAAAACATTGAAGCTTTGATGTGATTCTCTCCCCCTTAAGGTAAGATTGCTCTTCTTCTCCCCCTAAATCTTCTCTTCTCCCCCTAAGTCTTCTCCCCCTTTGACATCAAGTGCCGAAAAGGACAGCAAACTAGGAAGGTCAGGGAAGATGGAAAGAAAGAAGTGAGATCCTTAAGAATCACAACAGGGCAAAACGGAACATGCATAGAGAATCATTGACTGGAGCTGCAGAAGATGATATCCTGAAAGAAATAAATCGGTGACACCGAATTAAGATGGATCGGTGGGTCCGAAAGTCAGGGACTTAGGGTAGATCCTTTTCGGTTAGACCGAAATATTTAAATCGGTGACGCCGAGTTTAATTCCAAGGAAATACAGAAATAATTCAGCTCACTTTGCGAGGAATGTTTCAAAGGATTTGCAATGAATTTGTGAATGATTTTCAAGGAATGGATCAAAGCCAAAAGGATATTCACAAAAACAGAAGAATAGAAATGAAAAAGATTCCTAGATGAAGGTTTATTATTATTATTATTATTATTTTAAAATGAAAACTCAATGAGAGAACATAAGAGAATATAGAAAAACTCCAAAACAAATGTACTTCATCTAGATAAGGGTCGGCGACAAGGTCACCTATGTTTGAGTATATCGACTTAGGAGTCAAATGAGAACATTTGATCATAGGTCATACTCATCATTTAAGCTCAAAATGGGGTTGCCATTTTTCGATTAAGCATTGATGTGTTCACATCTTAGGAAGCTGCTTGTACTCATGACTTTGAGCAAAGCTCCTTAAAGATGTGAAGAACATACCTTGGGCTTGTTGTTGCTTTGCTCATGTAGGTGAACTTGATGTAGGTGCTCATTGAATGTGAAGTTGGAGCGCCATTTCCACTTGTGTAGTTCATCTTCCTACATGGGTTAGGCAAGCAAGGAAATACTCAAGGATATCCAAGATGACAAGAGTGAAATATTAGATGTATAAGATGTCAAAAGGATATGTGGAATTTTGTTCCTTGAACTCAACATCCCAAAGGGCTAGATACTTGGTCAATGACAAGATTACTCATGATTTGAGTGTGTGGTAATCTTGTGGAATGTAGATCATCCAAGTACCGCAAGGAGTTAGATGCAATACAAGGGGCAAATGTGTCCACGACATATGATCATCATCATAAGAGTAATATCAAGGATTAGTCAAGTAGGCTCATGCCTTGCATGCATCAATGGAGTTTTCACTCCAAGTTTGAAGCATCAATGATGTTCAACTCACTCCTTAGCGACAAAACACCTTCTCATCAAGAGGTTTTGTAAAGATATCGTGAGTTGTTTGTCGAGACGAACATGCTTAAGACTGATGTCACCTTTGGCAATGTGATCACGAATGAAATGGTGACGAACTTCAATATGTTTCGCTCGAGAGTGTTGCACGGATTGTGTCCAATTTTAATCGCACTCTCATTGTCACAAAGCAAGGAACATGTCTCACATGTATCCCATAATCCTTAAGTGTTTGTGTCATCCATAGCAATTGAGCACAACACGAACCAGCAGCAATATATTCCGCTTGGCAGGGATAGTGATACGAATTTTGTTTCTTGGAGGACCAAGATACAAGGGATCGACCAAGGAATTGACAAGTACCCGAAGTTGACTTTCTATCAACCCTGTCACCGGCATAGTCCGAGTCGGAATAGCCAACAAGGTCGAAAGAGGCCCTCTTAGGATACCAAATGCCAAAGTTTGGTGTGTGTATCAAATATTTCACAATCCTTTTAACAGCTTTAAGATGACATTCTTTAGGGGCTGCTTGATATCGAGCACACATGCATACACTCAACATTATGTCAGGACGAGAAGCGCAAAGATATAGTAGAGAACCAATCATAGATCGGTAAACCTTTTGATCAACAGGTTCTCCATCTTTTGTCAAGTCATTATGTCCACTAGTAGGCATGGGGGTTCTCATACCTTTGCTTTCTTGCATGTTGAACTTCTTGAAGAGATCCTTGGTGTACTTTGTTTGTGAGACAAAGGTACCCTCCTTAGATTGCTTGATTTGCAACCCAAGGAAGAATTTGAGTTCACTCATCATGGACATCTCATACTTCTCCGACATGAGCTTCCCAAACTTCTCGCTAAAATGAGGGTTAGTTGAACCAAAGATAATATCATCAACATATATTTGGCACACAAATAGTTCACCATCAACCCTTTTCGTGAACAGCGTTGAGTCAATTTTCCAATCTCAAACCCTTTTTCAAGAAGAAAGCTAGTCAAGATTTGTACCAAGCTCTAGGAGCTTGTTTAAGACCATAAAGAGCTTTGTGCAACTTGTAAACATGATTAGGCTTTTGGGATTCACAAATCCGGAGGTTGTTTCACAAATACTTCCTCCTCTATTTCACCATTTAGGAAAGCACTTTTGATATCCATTTGATAGAGAGTAATATCATGGTGATTGGCATAAGCAAGAAGAATGCGAGTGGACTCAAGTCTAGCAACGGGGCATAGGTCTCACCATAGTCCATACCTTCGACTTGTGTGTAACCTTGAGCTACGAGGCGAGCCTTGTTGCGGATGACTTGTCCATCTTCATCTTGCTTGTTCGAAACACCCATTTGGTTCCAATGACGTTTTGATCATCCTTGGGCTTCTCTACCAAAGTCCATACATTGTTCCTCTCGGTTGTGTAGCTCTTCGCATAGCATTCACCCAATTCGGGTCTTCAAGTGCTTCTTCTACCTTCATAGGTTCAATACTAGAGATAAATGAGTAATGCTCACAAAAGTTAGCTAAGCGAGTTTTAGAGCGAGGAATTCTCCCGGAGTCAATGTCGTTCATCATTTGTTCCACGGGATGATTTTTCTTGACTCTTGCTCGGACTCGGGATAGCTTTTGTTGAGGTTGTGGCTGAGCTTCCTCATCATCTTCATCTTCCTCTTCTTCTTCTTCATTGTTGTTGGTGTTGTCTTGAGGCGGTGGAGAAGGAGGTTGTGGTGGATCTTCTTGTTGCACTTCCTCATCTTGGTGAGTTCCACTTGTGGAGGCCTCCATGTTTCCTTGAGGTTCATCTTGCCGTGAGGTAGGGGGCTCCACATATGTAGATGAGGTACTCTCCTTCACTTCCATGGGACGGATCTTCCCAATAGATAAATCTTGGATGGCTTCCGATGGGTCCTTGTCTCCTACATCAATAGGCATTTGCTCTACTTGCGAGCCATCGATTCATCGAACTTCACGTCTCACCGTCTCTTCAACCTTTCGGTGAAACTATTGTGAACACGATGAGGTGTGGGAGTTTGATCCATAACCAAGAAAAAGCCTTCATGAGTTTTAGGAGCAAATTTAGACCGTCGATGCTTATCAAGGATATAGCATTTTGAACCAAAGACACGAAAGTATCCCACTTGGGGTTTGTTACCGGTGAGGAGCTCGTATGATGTCTTGCCGAGGAGCTTATGAAGATAAAGCCTGTTGATAGCATGACAAGCTGTCTCGACCGCTTCACCCCAAAAATGCTTCGGTGTCTTGTATTCATCAAGCATCGTTCTCGCCATCTCTATGAGCGTTCGGTTCTTCCTCTCAACAACTCCATTTTGTTGAGGAGTGTATGTAGCCGAGAACTCATGTAGAATCCCTTCCTCATCGAGAAAAGAGTCTACATGGGCGTTCTTGAACTCCGTTCCATTGTCACTCCGAACTTTCTTGATCTTCACCTCAAATTGATTTTGGGCTTTTCTGGCAAAGGTTTTGAAGATCCTCTGAACCTGCGATTTGTCATCAAGGAAAAATATCCTCGTAAATCTGGAATAATCATCAACTATAACTAGACCAAAGGAGTTACCACCAAGGCTTTTGTAAGCATTGGGACCGAAGAGATCCATATGAAGAAGCTCAAGCGGTCTCCTTGTGGTCATGATGTTCTTCACGGGATGACTTCCACCTACTTGTTTTCCTGCTTGACAAGCACTACAAAGTCTATCTTTGTCAAAGAAAACATCTTTAACACCAAGAATATGATCACCTTTGATTAGCTTGTCTAGATTACGCATACCAACATGTCCAAGCCTTCTATGCCATAACCAACCTTTAGCGGATTTAGCAATGAAGCAAGTTCTAGGTTGGGCTTTCTTAGTGAAATCAACAATATATAGATCACCTCTATGAATACCGGTAAATGCCATGTTATGATTGTCACGACGAAAGACTTGGCAATCTACTTCGGTGAATAGCACATTGAATCCAAAGTCAGCTAATCTAGACACGGAAAGTAAATTGTATCCAAGTGATTCAACAAGCATGACATTTTGAATAGAGCTATCATGAGATATGGCCACCTTACCAAGGCCAAGTACCTTACCCTTGGAGTTGTCTCCAAAAGTCACATACTTGCGTGGACCATCATTCTTTGCAAGCTCTCGAAACATGTCTTCGTCTCCGGACATGTGGTCGGTGCATCCACTATCAAGAATCCACTCTTTTCCGCCGGATATGTAGTCTCTCAGATTTGCCATAAGATTGAGACTCTTCATGATCTTGTCTAGCTCGGTGTCCGAATCGGAGTAATCATCATCATGCTCATGCTCATCATCATATTGACCCATAGATAGTTCATCATCAACACCTAGGTCAATTTGACAACTACTTGCATTAGTTTTGTCAATGTGACAATAATCATCGGAATGCAATACAAGAGCATTTCTAATTAGAACATTGATAAGACCGGATCACCCTTCTTTTTCATAAGATCACGAAGCTCAAAGAAGCATTTATCAAAGTTGGGATCATTGGGGCGCATCATATCAAATTCAATAGTCTTGTATAGAATTTCATCAAGACCTCTCAAAGAGTAGTCCGGATAAAGTTCTTCCAAGAACTTCCACATAGCATAGGCACACTCAAAGTTTGTAACGAGCTTAAGCAAGTTATCGGGTAACCCTCTAATGATAAGATTTATAGTTCTAAGGTTACGAAGCAAATCAAGCTCTTCATCCATGGTAGGGTGCAAGGGGTCAAATGGAGGCACATAGGGGGTCTCAACATATTTGCGCAAGTTATACATCTTAAAGATAATAAGCATTTCAATCCTCCACGAGTTATAGGACACTCCATTAAGAATAGGCACTCTATGGCTAACACTCCCAAACGTAGACACGTCCATCTTCCTCCAATGGTGTGTAAACCAAAGCAATGGAGACCAAAGCTCTGATACCAATTGTAGGATCAAAGAAGGTGAGAGTGTCTAGAGGGGGGGGGGTGATTAGACTACTCGACAAGATAAAAATTCAGTCTTTTATCAAGGACAGATTTTGGCAGATTTTGCATAACACACACAAGTCAAGTAGCACACTACACATGCAATTCTAGAGTATGGGCAGCGGAAAGTAAATTGCACAAGTAGTAAAGAGAGGTGGAGAAGATCAAACGCAATTTGGAGACGCGGTGATTTTTCTCGTGGTTCCGATAGGTGGTGCTATCGTACTTCCACATTGATGGAGACTTCAACCCACAGAGGGTAACGGCTGCGAGAGTCCACGGAGGGCTCCACCCACGAAGGGTCCACGAAGAAGCAACCTTGTCTATTCCATCATGGCCTACGCCCACGGAGGGCTAGCCTTACTCGGGGTAGATCTTCACGAAGTAGGCGATCTCCTTGCCCTTACAAACTTCTTGGTTCAACTCCACATATCGACGGAGGCTCCCAAGCGACACCTAACCAATCTAGGAGGCACCACCCTCCAAAAGGTAATAGATGGTGTAGATGATGATGAACTCCTTGCTCTTGTGCTTCAAATGATAATCTCCCCAACACTCAACTCTCCTCACCGATTTGGCTGTGGTGGAAGAAAGGATTGAGTGGAAAGCAACTTGGGAAGGCTAGAGATCAAGCTTCATATGGTGGGAGTGGAGCAACTTGATCTCAACACAAGGGTAGGTAGTTCTCTTCTCGAAATGTAAGGTAGGAGTGGTAGTTCTTTCGATGGCTCTCTCCACGAGTGAAGAGGGGTGGAGGGTATTTATAGCCTCCACACAAAATCCAACCGTTACACACATTTGAGCAATCTCGGTGGGACCGAAGTTGACAACTCGGTGAGACCGAAAGTTCAAATAATGTGAGCGTTGGGATTTTCGTGGGACCGAAAATACAATCTCGGTTAGTCCGATTCGTGCAAAGACAAGAGCTTGCCAATTTCGGTGGGACCGACTTCATCATCTCGGTGACACCGATATGATGATGAAGGTTCTGAAGCTTGGCAACTCAAGTTTCGGTGAGACCGAGTTCGAATCGGAAAATCCGAGTTTTCTAGGGTTTGGCTTTATGGTGAGGTGGTTCATCTCGGTGTGGTGAGTTTGGAAAATCGGTGGGACCGAGATTACTTATGAGTGTATATGGCGGTGAAAGTTGCGATAGTTTAGGAGATGTATCACTAAGCACTTGAGCAACCAGATCATCATCATAACCTCATCCCCTTTTAATAGTATTGGCTTTCCTATGGACTCAATGTGATCTTGGATCACTAAACCAAAAATGGAGTCTTGAGCTTTTGCCAATGCTTGCCTTAGCATTTTGGGGGGTCCACCTCTTCAGTCCTTTTGCCATGCCAATGTGATTGAATTTCCTGAAACATACTTGATAAAAGCATTAGTCCAACCACAAAGTATGTTGTCATTAATTACCAAAACCACCCAGGGAGCAAATGTGCTTTCAAGGTCCCTGAAGAACCTACCAGGTATTGTCGAACTTGCCCTCCAACACAACCATGTAGCGACGGACGTGCTTGTCCTCCTCGCTGACATGGTGACGTACCACCTCCGCGGTGTCCGAAAGCCTCGGCACTGTCACTGGGCCACGCGACCGCCACCAAACAAGGTTCATGTCAACGATGGGCTGGCTCCTCACCAAGCTGCGCCCCCCGGAAGGTAGAACCTCCCAGTACCAGCCCGGCAGAGCCCAGTCTCAGACATGGCCCCTCTGATCGAGCAGGCCTCCTCCGCCGAGTCGACGACAAGGATGCGGGATAGGCATCGTCGACGTCGATGCGAGAATAAATGCTTTAACTAAAAAAATAACAACAAATTTCACATGTTCAAAATAAACCAAAAACTTAACCTAAACTAAACTAATCTAAACCTAAACTAAACTAACTAAACTAAACATAAACTAAACTAACTAAACTAAACCTAAGCTAAACCAGAAACTTAACCTAAACTAAACTAAACTAAACCTAAACTCAACTAACTAAACTAAACTAAACCTGAACTAAATTATACTAAACCTAATTATACTAAATCTAAAAAACAAAAAAAAGTCTCACCTTGGAGCGCCCGGGGCGGCGAGGCGGGCGACAAGGGCGGGATGGTGAGGAGGGCGGGCTAGGGCGGCTGGTGGGCGGCCGGGCCAGCACGACGTGACAAGGTGGCAGGCGGGCAAGGGCGGCGAGGCGGGCGGGCGGGCGGCGAGGCGGGCTGGGCTGCGCCAGGCGGAGGCGCCTGGGCGGTGGGGGGGTGGCCGGGCGGCGAGGCAGCTCAAGGGCGGCGGCAAGGGGTTGGTATGGGGAGGAAGAGAGAGGTGGAAAGAGGGCGAGGGCGACAACATTTTGTTAGATAGGGCACAACTCTTTGCCCTCCGTTAGCAGACGACAAAGAGCCTAGCTAACGGACGTTAGTTTGGTCACTTTATTTGCCGTCTGCTAGCGGACAGCAAAGAAAGTGATCGTTAGGTGGCTCTCGCCAGCGGCCCACTCTGTCCGGACGGCAAAGGTTCTATGCCATCAGCTAGCTGATGTCAAAGATAAGGCGGCGGCAAAGAATTTCTTTGCCGTCAGCTACTTCTTTGTCGTCCGTTTTCTTCAAGGTGATGGCAACCTGACCGCAAAGAACCGGCTGATGGCAAAGTTCCTGATTACAGTAGTGTTTGCAGGTCATGCCGGATTTGATTGCTTGTTTGCCGTGGATCCCTTCTTTGCGAGCTAGGATAAGTGTTCTATCCAGTGTCCCTGCGAAGTGGATTTCATCACCATCGTTGTTGTTCCGCTGCTAGAAGTTATTCTGCTGCTTCGAATTGTTCTGCTGCTTTCATAGACCAGCCATGGCCAGCGTAGTGTCGCCATGCCGATGTATCCCCGTGTATCCATATAGATGTTAATAAAGAGTTGATTTGTTCTATACTAAGCAGTGCCGTATTCTAGAAGACTTCTCCTCGATCTCTAGACTGGAATACGGGGCGTTCTGGTTTCTCTGATTCGGGATCACAGATCAGAGTCCCAGAGTATAGACGAGGAATAAAAGATCCTAATACCTCCCAATGGTCATGTGGGCCCATAAGCCGCATAGCCATGTTAGTAAAAGTTTTTCAATGACTAGACTCAACTTCGTCCAGGGAGTTTGGAAGGGTGATTCCTACAGGAAGATGGCTCTGATACCAACTTGTGACGCCTTCGATTCAGTCGTACACTAATCATACATGCAAATGTGTACGATAAAGATCAGAGACTCACGGGAAGATATCACAACACAACTCTGGACACAAATTAAAGTCATACAAGCTTCATATTATAAGCCAGGGGCCTCGAGGGTCGAATACATAAGCTCAAACATAAACGAGTCTGTGGAAGCAACAATATCTGAGTACAAGACATAAAGTTAAACAAGTTGCAATAAGATGGCTAGCACAAACAGGGATACAGATCGAAGAGGCCCAGACCTCCTGCCTGGGATCCTCCTAAACTACTCTTTGTCGCCAGCAACCTCCACGTAGTAGTAGGCACCCTTGGGGTAGTAGTAGTAGTAGTCGTCGGCGGTGGCAGCCGGCTCCTGGGATCCACCATCTGATCGTAGCAACCGGGCATAGAGGGAAAAGAGATAGCAAAGCAATCGTGGGTACTCATCCAAAGTACTCACAAGACTTACACAAGATCTACACCGCATATGCATTGGTATCAATAAATGGGGTAGTATCTATGGACTAAACTGCAGAATGTTGGAATAAGAGGGGGAGAAGCTAGTCCTAGCAAAGATTATGCTTCTGGCAGCCTCCATCTTGAAGCAGTAGAAGAGAGTAGCAAGTATAGTATCAAGTGTCAACGTATAGAATAATCCTACCCGGTGATCCTCTCCTCGTCGCCCTCTGGGAGAGCGATCATGGGATGTATATCTGGAACTTATCTGGGTGTGTTTTATTAAGTATCTGGTTTTAGTTGTAAGAGATTGGAATACAACTCCAAGCGTCTCGTTACCATGGACACGGCTATTCAAATAGATTAACTTCCCTGCAGGGGTGCACCACATTTCCCAACACGCTCAATCATCTCTGGCCGGACACACTTACCTGGGTCATGCCCGGCCTCGAAAGATCAACACGCCGCAACTCTACCTAGGCTCAACAGAGAGTCTAGCACGCTTGTCTACATCCTAAGCGCGCAAGGGTCTTGGGCCCATCGCCCTTTGCACTCCTGCATGTTGCGAATGCGGCCGGTGAGCAGATATAAGCCCCTTATACAAGCGCAGGCGTTCTAGTCCAACCCTGGGTGCGCCACTCAGTCGCAGATGTCTAAAGAGCTTCAGCTGATACTACGACGCCGAGTGCCCATAATTGTCCCCGCGTGGTGGTTAGTGCGTATAGGCCAAAAGACCAACTCAGATCAAATACCCAATGTCGTTAAGCGTGTTATTAAGAAATAACCGCGGACCCGACCAGGGACCAGGCCCACCTCTCTCCTAGGTGTCTCAACCTGCCCTGTCGCTCCGCCACAAAGATCCACTCAGAGGGCCGTCGGGAAACATGTCCTTTCAGCCCACAGTCTGTGAATCACTTGCGGGTACTCTATGAGCCGACCCGAATTAGTCACCACATTGTATCATGTATAATAGTATAGTATAAATATGCCCGTGATCTCCTCCCGAAGTGATCACAAACATGATAGTATAGCATGGCAGACAGACAAGAATGTAGCGCCACTAATGAAATACTAGCATCCTATACTAAGCATTTAGGAATGCAGGTAAAGGTATCAACAGTGATAACAAAGACATGCTATGCAGCAGTATAGTATCAAACCGATAAGAAGTGACAGCTACACTACTCTAATTCAAGCAGTAGAGAGAAGGAATAGGAGGTATCGGGATGATCAAGGGGGTTTTGCTTGCCTGGAAGCTTTGCCAAGAAGCAGGGTCGTCAGGAGTGTTGTCGACGTCAGGAGGAACGGCGTCAGTCTCAGTGTCTAATGGAGAGAAGAGGGGGAAGAAACAACGAATAACATGCAAATAGATGCATGACGATGCATGACATGACAATAAGCGGTGCTAGGTGTGCCCTAACATGGTACTAGGTGATACTAGCGAGGGGGGAAAACATCCAGGAAAGTATTCCCGGTGTTAGGCATTTTCGGACAAATGAAAAGAAGGGGAACGACTCCATGTTCGGTATGCTAGGGGCATGTGACAGATGCACGAAGCGTGTATTCAGAAGTGTCATGTTTTTCTGAGCAACTTTCATGTATAAAGTATTTTCATCCGAGCTACAGATTTATTTTATATCAATTTTCAAAGTTTTAATCAATTTCTGGAATTAACAGAATGAATTTAATTCACAATTCATGTATTGTGTCAGCATCACGTCATCAATAAACAGGGATGTTGACTAGTCAACCTGACATGTGGGACCCACTGTCATAGTCACATTAACATGATTAATAGATTAATTAGATAATTAAGTTAAATTAGCTAAGTTAATTAATTTACTAATTATTTAATTAATTAAACATTTTATTAATTATTAATTATTTATTTTTTTCATTTTTGTTTTTCTTTTTTTGTTTTTCATTTCTAGAGGGCAGTGAGCCCCTGTGGTCAGTGGCCCAAGGCCACTGGGTGGTTGTTAACAGGCAAAAGGGTGTGGGCGTCCGTGCGTGCACCCGAGGCCACCAGGGGGCTCAAGGCAGGGAGGGCGTGGCCGTGGCGGCGTGGGGCGGGCGGCGTGGCGCCGAGGAGACGACAGGCGAGGCGACGGGCGGCGGCGCCAAGACAGGCGTGGGCGCAGGCGAGGTCAAAGGGCCATAGCAAGGCGAACACGCGGGGCTATGGCGTGGAGCAGCAGCAGAGAGAGGAAGGAGTGGCCGGGGCGTCAGGGGGCACAGGCCAACAGTAGCCGAGTAGCAGCAATCCGAGGCGTAGGCGGTGAGGCGGGTCCGGGGCCAAAGTGAGCGAGGGGAGCACGGCACTGGCGCAGGCTGGTGCAGTGGCGCAGAGCGGGGAGGCAAGCAGGGCACGCAACATCGGGGGTGAGGCGATGCAGAGCGCGGGAGGCGGCGAGCTGTGGGCGAGGGAGCGCGGGAGCGCGGGCTGGGGCGAGGCGCGCGTCGCGGTTACCATCGTTGCCTACAGAGGGGGGACAGGGAGAAGGGGCCGGGGTTCCACACCCTCCGAGCAGGGGATCAGGGGCGGCGAGGCATGGAGAAGCTGCTCGAGGAGGGGGACAAGGAGGCGACGGGGCGGCCTCGACAAGGTCCACGGGAGGCGGCGAACGGCGATGGGGTCGGGGCGCGTCGACCCGATCCAGATTGGGATCGGGAGAAGGGGGACTGCAAGGGGGAGTGGGGTGGTTCGGCCTAGGTTAGGGTTTCTAGGAGGGGTTATCTAGGCCGGGGGGAGCTGGGCCGGCATGGTGTAGTAGCCAGCTGGGCCGAGGGGTTCCTTTTATTTATTTTTGTTTTGTTTTCCTTTTTTATTTACTTTTCTGTCTTTATTTTATTTTTATTTATTATATTTTCATAAAGTATAATATAAGCTCCTAATTTGTATTTATAATTATACCATTGCCACATTAAATTGGGCAACCAATTAAAATAATTTAATATTTTATACATTATAAAAGGTATTTATTTAATGGTTTTAGCTGCTTCTTTATTTAATTTGGAGCATTTAAACATTTTACAAAAATGTGGTTTTTTCACCAATATTATTTATGAATTATTTGCCACAGTTTGTACTTTTCAGTTTTGACATTTGAAAACTTTTATTGTCGAACTTCATTTTAAATTTGAATTTCGAATCAGTTTTGAATCAACGCGAGATTAATAATAGTAATAGCGCTGACATGGCATCATTAGTAGAGGGTTACTATAGCTTAATTATCCGGGCGTTATAATGCCCTCTCCACATCCTTTTTAGCTCCTTATCTTTGGGCAAAGTGCGTTCTTTTCTGACCAACTGGCTCGGAGATGATCTTTTCGAAGGTAGCCCACATAGGATATATATACCGTCAACCAGATAGTAGCTCATGTTGTACTCATGCCCATTGATAGTATAGTTGTAAGGAGGAGCTTGTCCTTCAGTCAACCTAGCAAACAATGGATACTATTGCAGCACATTGATGATATTGTGAGACCCGGGCATGTGAAAGAAGGCGTGCCAAATACAGAGGTCCTATGATCCAACTACTTCAAGAATGATGGTGTGCTTTTTAGCATGGCCCTGGTATTGTCATTGAAGATCTTTTGGGCATTTCTCACATCTTCAGTGCATGCAATCAAGAGATCCGAGCATTCTTGGCCATCCTCTTGCTTCCGAAAGTGCCATGAGCCTTTCCATGTCTGCGATAATTGGTTCTCTCAAGTATTGAGGTCCAAACAAATCGAACATCACAGTAGACCATTGCGTCTCTGCATGTGCTCTCAGACATCCGGGAGGTACTCACCCCACAAATCTATAGTCATACCATATGCAAGCATCCGCAATGCAGCCCTGCAATTTTGGCAATCAGAGAATCCAATTCTTACTATGGCATGCTTCTTCAAGATGAAGTAGTTATCATAGTATCGCGGTAGGAAAAAATGTCCGGATGTGTTTTTGGGTGGGCCGGGGACGTCAAAGTGGCGGCGGTCTGGACCCCGTAAAGTCCCCTTTGCCGGAAAACAAATATGAGGATGCTCACTCAGGCCAACTCCACCGCGCGACCCCATCTTGTCTGGGTGCGTCCGTTTGGAGTAGAACGGACAAATAGCGCGGCCCAACGCGCGGCCCCAAACGGACAAATGTCCGGATTCCGTTCGTTTTTGACCCATCCCCTGGCCCAAACTTGCGCCGTGTTTGGGGTGAAACAGACATCACGCGGACGGGCTCGCCGCACGCTCTTGTCCCCCTGTGGCCGGTGTGTTGGGGACACAAGTAATCCCATTCGACTCCAACGCCTCCACCCACTCTCCCGCCCCGCCCCGCCGACGGCGCCGCCGCTATTCTCCGGTCGCCTCCTCACTGCGCAGCCCCTGGCCGTCCATAGCAAACCACATCTCGACATGGCCGCCACCATGCTCGCGCTTTCGCCGTAGTTTAGGCAGTCGATCGGAGGAGGTTTGGCCGTCGCCGTCGTAGCCGGCGGCAAAGTGGATACAACCGCAGGCGACGTACCACGGCGGCCACGGCAGCTTCCGACGAGTGCTATAGAGCGGCCAGTAGCCGGCCGCCAACCACCCCTGCATGGAGGTGATCATCGCGGCCTCTTTGCCACCACGACCGCAAGGTGTTCGACACTTTGCCCACAAAGGTATGGACAATGGTGATGAGTTTTTCTTCCACCACTTCATTTGTTCATCGGACGATTCGTCGTCGGATGATGAAGATCTTGTGGTGGCTGCACTGGTGGTTCACGACCACATTCAACGGTAGCTTCCTCGGTACAGGGGGGTCACTTCCCGGCCGTGCTCCCAATCTGAACCGCAACAGGGAGAGAGGCCACACACTACTCTATATCGATTACTTTGCGAACTCCCCGCTCTTCAAGCCGGATAAATTCCGTCGGCGTTTTCGTATGGCAAGGCATGTGCTTAATCGTATCCGAGAGGGAGTGGTTGCTCATGACCCATACTTCGAGTGCAAGACGGATGCCCTTGGCAAGCTTGGATTCTCCTCTTACCAGAAATGCACCGCAGCCATCCGCATGCTTGCATATGGAATTTCAGGCGATCTGGTGGATGAGTATGTGCGTATGAGTGAGACAACATGTTTGATGTCAATGTACAGTTCTGCCAGGCTGTGATCAAGGTGTTTAGCCCTGAGTACTTGAGGCAGTCAACTGCCGCTGATATAGAGAGATTGTTGGCGACCAACGCAGGTAGAGGCTTTCCGGGCATGCTTGGCAGCATAGATTGTATGCACTGTGAGTGGAAGAACTGTCCATTTGCTTGGTAGGGCCAGTACAAGGGGCATGTCAAAGCATGCACTGTCATATTAGAAGCAGTGGCTTCGCAGGATCTTTGGATATGGCATTCTTTCTTCGGCATGGCAGGTTCTCACAATGATATCAAAGTACTGCAGCGTTCTCCAATCTTCGCAAGGCTTGCAGAAGGCCACTCCCCACCTGTCAACTTTGAGATCAACGGCCACCAGTACAACAAGGGATACTATCTAGCTGATGGTATATATCATCAGTGGTCAACTTTTGTGAAGACAATCTCGAACCCCCAAGGTGAGAAGAGAAAGAGATTTGCCCAAATGCAAGAGAGTGCTAGAAAGGATGTGGAACGTGTTTTTTGTGTGCTTCAATCCCGATGGGGTATCGTTTGAAACCCTGCACTGTCATGGGATGAAAGGAAGTTTTGGGAGGTGATGACTGCTTGTGTGATCATGCACAACATGATCGTCGAGGACGAGCGTGATGACAGTATCTTCGACTAAGGATTTGATTATGAAGGTGAAAATGTTGAGCCCCTGCACCAAGAACCGACCACGTTTGAACAGTTTGTCCAGTTCCATCGTGAGCTGCGTGATTGGCACACTCATTTGGATCTTCAAAATGACTTGGTTGAGCACGTGTGGGATCACATTGACAATCAATAGATATATTGGTTCATTTTATGTTCATTCAAGACAATTTTGATTTGGTTGTAAAATATTTTACTAGAGACAATTTCGATTGGGTTGTAAAACTATTTTTATTTTCTAACAATTAATATTTGGACGTGCAAACTTTTTTTATATGAAAATATGGGCATTTTGACCCTGGCTGACAGGATGGGGCAAACGGACGCGGCCGTGCGCTGGACGCACGACCACCGCATTTCAGGACAGGCCCGTACACGACCCCATTGCCCTACCCAAACGGACAGAATCCAAGCAAAACGTACGTCCGTTTGGGATCGTGCGTTGGAGTTAGTCTCATGTGAAATGATGATTGATGACGAACTGCATCCGGACAGGGCGGTCCGGACTCGTTTGCGGACGACGCACGAGCAGCCGACGTGGGCACCTCATTTTCACGAAGTCACGCGGCGGTGTCCGTCCAACGCTGAAATGAATGCCAAACACGAGCATACGGGCTAAAAAAACATGCGTGTCGTCTCCCTGCGCCGCGGCACCAGGGCCCCCGCCATGCCGTGCCAGCTTCGCGCTCACGCCCGTCCACCACAGTTCTACGCCCTCTGCATCCCGTCAGTTTGACAGTTACCGTTGCCTGAGCACAGAACTTACCGAGCGACCAGCCATCACGCATAGATATATCCAGGGGCGGAGACAGGAAATTCGGTCAATGGGTTCACTCATTAGCTAGTTATGAGGACTTTATATAATTTAATTGATTGCAAAGTCTATTTTTATGGTGTCTTATCATAGGAGTACATCAACCCAAGCGCAACAAGTAGAAATATGATATCAGTTTATCAAATAGTATAATGGTTACATTAAAAACCAGAGAGTGTAAGACATACCTGTTAGATTAAATTGCAAAATTGTGTGCTTACATATTGTAAATAGAGTCGTGCAAAAATAACTTCAGAGCTTCACATGCCAATTCTCATCTTGCTGGTAACATTGAATGACAAGTTAGTTCGACAAGTGCCATAAAAGCGAAAGAAGCATGTAAATTCGCTTCCATTCAGAGTGTCCCCTTTTGATCTTTCATCATCTTAATTGATCAAGGTAAACATCATTACTCCCTCCATCTCAGTTTACAAGTCCTACGTACCTTTTGAAAATAGAACATCTAACGTTTTTATTAGTATATTTTTTGTAATATATGACTTGTATTAGGTTGGTCAAATTGACGACCTAGAGGTACGCGCACGCCTTGTAAACTAAGAGAGAGGAAGTACTGATGATAGAAAACATATGTTTCTTCACATAATTATTCATGAACTACTCACTCATTTTATTGTGCTACATTTTTTGGACCACATTCATAGCTGGAAAACATCTCTCCACTCATTTTGTGGGAAGTAACAACTTTTTATTGATAAATGACAAAATCTATTAATTTATCTTTGAATAGAAGGCCTTGGGAGATTACTTGCAGAGAAACGTAATTACATGCACTTTGTTAACCGGGCGATGGTCCTGAAGTGACATTTGAAGCAACATTATCTGAATCTATTGATCCACTCCTCTTTGAGAAATATCGCTCCATAACCTAGGTCAATCAAAGTACTGGAAAAGCAATTGGAAAACTAGGGCAAAAGGTAATACCAAACATGCACAGGGATGATTTGATCTTATTACTTTCAATTTGTACTTCAATTGCCGGACGTTCTAGAGGACTTGTTGCCTTGCCGCTGCCGATCGGGCGCCGTCATGGGTGAAGAGAGAGACGAGAAACAGAGGCAGTTTCCTAGTTGGCGAAAAAAAGTTGGGATATCAGAGGCGTGTGGTGTGTGGCGTACATGACATGGAATCGACGGTCGCAGTCGAGCCTGCTGCATAGATGACATCACATTTATTTGTGGGCTGCTTAAATAGCTGTGGCCTTTTTGTTGGGCTACTGATTATAACATTTTAATGGGCTGAGATGCTTGTGGCTCGTGCGTGGCTTCGATGGGTTCAAACGTGAATCCGTATTGGGTTCATACAAGTAACTATGCGTATATACATATGTAGGGTGAGAAAATCATTGGGTTCACTTGAACCCAATGCCTACACGTTGGCTCCGCCTCTGGATATATCCACACTGCATCACACTTCCTCTGACAAAAGCACTGACCCTTCCCGCACCGTCTCAAGAGTCAAGAACACTCTCCCTCCATAGACTCCGAAACCAACAAGGCGCACGCCGGAATCTCCTCATGGCCGACGAGAAAGAAGCCGACTCGCTGCAGCCGCCGTCCAAGCAGCCCCGCCTCTCCTCCGCCGACTCGAACGCCGGTACGTGCAGCCACACCAGGAAAGCTGTAAGAGCAAGCGGCTTGTGTTCACCTGAAGATGTTGAGTTGTTCGATGTGTTGGTGTTGCCTTGTAGGGGCGGTGACGATGGCGGTCTCGTCGCCGCTGGGTCTTGGCCTCGGCCTGGGGCTCGGCGGCGATAGCCGTGGCGAGCAGCAGGCCTTCGAAGCACGGGCAGCCGCGGCGGCGGCGAAATCGGCGCTGACGTTCATGCAGCAGCAGGAGCTGGAGCACCAGGTGCTCATCTACCGCTACTTCGCGGCGGGTGCGCCCGTGCCGGTGCACCTCGTGCTCCCCATCTGGAAGAGCGTCGCCGCCTCCTCCTTCGGCCCGCACCGCTTCCCCTCCCGTACGTTTCCTATGCCACCTCGATATCCTGTAGTGTCGGTGGATTGTTGGATGAGCCGTTCGTCGTCTTTGAATGGCAGTGATTGGGCTGGGGAGCCTGTGCTTCGACTACCGGAGCAGCATGGAGCCGGAGCCCGGGCGGTGCCGCCGCACGGACGGCAAGAAGTGGCGGTGCTCCCGCGACGTGGTGCAGGGGCACAAGTACTGCGAGCGGCACGTCCACCGGGGCCGCGGCCGTTCAAGAAAGCCTGTGGAAGGAGCCTCCGCAGCCCCGGCGCACAGCGGCAGCCCCACCACCGCCCCGCCCCGCGCCATCGGCTTCTCCCCCGCCGGCATCCTCCACGCCACCCACAGCGCCACCTGAGGCCGACGGCCTCGTCCCATTCCCACAGCGTCCGTCCGTCGGTCATGGCGCGTGGGCGTGGGGCAAAATCGTGCAGAAACGAAATCCGCAGGGATTTTGTCGCGTCGTGTAACTTTTTCTTGGGCAGCTTTTCTAACTATAAACCTGCTGAGTTCGATGGCATGCGTCCCTGCTGGTTGCTGTGCGTGCGCCTGTGACACAAGTGTGGCAGGCAGGCGATTATTTTTCTCGTCGTGTTGGGTTGTGGGGGTCGTGCCGCGGTGGCGGGGTGGCCGGGGGGAGTGGTTTCTTCTGGGGCTCCGCTCGGGGACAGTCCGCAGGGCTGTAGCTTTGCATGCACTGACTTGTGTCAGAAGACGGTGGCTCGGGCAGAGTGAGGCATTGGATGCTGCACTCTGGCCTTGGCGTGGCGCAGTGGCCCCGCGGCCCAACGCAGAGTGCCGCGCCGCACCGTCTTGCTCCTTCGCCGCATGGGAACGGCCATTGGTGAATCCCTGATTTGTACTGGCCTTCGGATAACGGGTTAAGAACTGGGACATCCAGCATTTGGCACGGCAGGATCTCATGTTCTTTTGGCATTCAGGTCATCTCCAACGGGTTACCTGCATTACCGTTAACCAGGCCTGCTTGGTGCAAATTTGGCCCGTTCAGTTTCTCATATCGCATGCTTCTTAAAGCATCTCTCAGCCAGGCCTAGTGGGAACGGTCGAATCGGTTGTTTTCTCCTAGCCAGGCTCGCGGCGTACAGAGGAGAGGAACGCCGCACCGAGCTGATGCAAGAAGGGGGTGGCGAGAGCTTGCGCGTGCGCCAAAAAAGCGGTATGAGGAATTGGGTCACCTCCCGCCGAATCGGACGCTTAGCCCCCGATGGCTTCGCCCTCCTGCTGATTCCTTGCCACCATCTCACCCACGCGCTTCGTCCCGGGCGATTTCGTTGACGACCAGCAGATAAGCAACGCATCTTCTCCGGCCGGCATTGGACGATGACGACGCTTCGTCATCCTCCTACACTTCGTCATCCTCCTCTTCTCCGACGACTTTCGCGTCGACTCCCTGCTCCTTGATGGTTGTAAGTTCTGTCACCCCTCCCCCCTACTTATTGTAGCTTTGATCTGCGAGCATGTGACACATGTAGATCTATGAGCACTGGTAGCATTGCATAGTGTCGATCTGGTGATGGATTGCTAGGACTAGGTTCGGTAGTCCGATTTCATGGTGTTTTTTAGTTCAGCTCCGATGATACTATCGTAGATTTGGTCACCATGTGAATCTGAACATGTGCATTACGGCATGATAATAGTATGGTCGATATGTAGTTGTGGTAGTCGAGTTTAATGCTTCGAACTCATTGGTAGCACTCTTGTATGCATGTGGTATGAACTGTGCTCTCAACTTGGCCAGTGTTCAACGTGTAGTTGTGATGGTCGAGTTAATTGTGTAGTGTTGTGTCACTAGTACTGATCCTAACCATTGTAGAAAATGAGCATCCAAGAGTTTAGTCAGGCCATTGTTCTGTCCCGCCAGTGTATGCCGTCCTATGTCGAGGACTCCCAGTCCAAGGAGATACTTCAGGATTCAGAGGTGTTCGAGGTGCCTGTTCAGCCCTCATTTGTGATGGACATGCCTAATGTTGCAACTACTGCCGCCCATAAGACAACCATGAAGGCCGGGAAGGAGAAGGTCTCTGGCAGGGGGAACACAGTGAAGTGGTTGTCTTTTCTGTCCACCTTCATGCTTAACAAGATGTGCGAGATCATATCCAATGTCTTGAAGGAGGTGCTCATGAACAATGTTGCGAAGCAGATCTTCGACTTTTATGGCCAAGAGGTGACCTCGACCCAGGTCTACAACCACCTCAGGAAGTAGAGAGCCATATGGATCCGAGTGACCAAACTGAGAGACCTTAGCAGCGCACAATGGGATCAGGAGACCTTCACGATTCTGTTGGAGTCTGAGCACTACCAAGGCCACACCATGCTTAGCTCACATACCACTTTATACACTAGTTTAGCATCTTGATCGTGTCGATCACAACTAATATCGCTTCGCTTCTGTGTTAGGAGCACCCCAAGGACGTCGAGTACCTCATCATCCCCGTCCAAAACTACACGCAGATGCAATAGATCTTCTCCTATGGGCTGGCTACATGCAACCATGCCATGGACCCTGGTCAGCCGCTCGATTCGCCTATGCCAGAGTGGACAGACACCCAGGAGCAGACACCATCAATGTTGATGTTCTTGAGAACGTTGTTGATCATGTTCTTGTGCTCGATAGGAAGAGGAAGAGGGATGGCTTGATGGAGGAGGAGTTTACCGTGTTTACAAGCATGACCGAGGCTATGAAGGAGGTGGCAATCACCATTAGGGAGAGCAAATCAATCAACGTCCACCCTAGCTATACAACGTCATCATGGGGCAAGGTGGGCAAGGTGGCTTCAGTTAGGAGGCTCTTTTGAGAGAAAGCAAAGCTTTATTAATCAAAGGGGCGTGGCTACAAGGCAGGTCTTGTAGCGTCCCAAACTCACAAGGCTTCGGTTTCCGACCGGCTGGATCGGACAGCGTAACGACAATTCCAGCCGCCTCCCGATCGCAGCCTATTCCCTTTTTTCGATCGATCCCGATCGCAGCCTATTCCCTTTTCGCGAGTTTGGCCCAACGTTGGCCCAGAACCGTCCCTGGCCCCTATTCCTTTACACTCATTGAATCCTTTAGGCTTGTATTCCCGGCCCATTCCCTTTCTGGGCCAGTGGTTTTTCAGGATAGTTATGGGTGGGAAATTCCACTTTCAACCAAAATGAACTAGCACTTTCAACCAAAATGAATAGCTAAATTTACACAGAAAAATAAATTAGCCCATCCCTCTATTCCCTTTCAATTGAAACTTTACAGGAAAATGTTTTTATTACCAAATATTCCGTACTCAATTGAATTGATCTACTGTTTCCTGTTGAACGGAATGTTCATTGAATTGATCTACTATGAACAAATTTCAAATTTTTATTAAAAAAGCAAAGAAAAACTTATTTAAAATATTGAATAAATTGTAAAAAGTGATTTTTATGAAAAACATCAACATTTTTCAAATTCTAGATAATTTTTAAAACTCTAATTTTTTTTATGCTCAATATGGTGTGGGTGGCGGTGGTGTCACGTGCTCCTCTCGGCGTCCGTCGTCGCTACGCGGCGGCGTCGCCTCGACTTCGCGTTACGCTAAGGCGAGGTGGCGGTGGTGTCACGTGCTCGTCTCGGCGTCCGTCGTCGCTACGCGGCAGCGTCCACCTCGACTTCGCGTTACGCTAAATCGAGGTGGCGGTGGTGTCGCGTGCTGCGTCTCGGCGTCGTCGTCGCTACGCGGCGGCGTCGCCTCGACTCGCGTTACGGTAAGGCGAGGTGGCGGTGGTGTCACGTGCTGCGTCTCGGCGTCGTCGTCGCTACGCGGCGGCGTCGCCTCGACTTCGCGTTACGCTAAGAGAGGTGGCGGTGGTGTCACGTGCTGCGTCTCGGCGTCGTCGTCGCTACGCGGCGGCGTCGCCTCGACTTCGCGTTCAGTAAGACCCGTGTGGCGGTGGTGTCGGTGCTGCGTCTCGGCGTCCGTCGTCGCTACGCGGCAGCGTCGCCTTACTTCGCGTTCTGGTAAAGACGAGGTGGCGGTGGTGTCACGTGCTGCGTCTCGGCGTCGTCGTTACTACGCGGCAGCGTCGCCTCGACTTCGCGTTACGGTAAGCGAGGGTGGCGGTGGTGTCACGTGCTGCGTCTCGGCGTCGTCGTCGCTACGCGGCGGCGTCGCCTCGACTTCGCGTTACGGTAAGACGAGTGGCGGTGGTGTCACGTGCTGCGTCTCGGCGTCGTCGTCGCTACGCGGCAGCGTCGCCTCGACTTCGCGTTCTGTAAAGCGAGGTGGCGGTGGTGTCACGTGCTCTTCTCGGCGTCCGTCGTCGCTACGCGGCGGCGTCGCCTCGACTTCGCGTTGCGCTAAAGACGAGTGGCGGTGGTGTCACGTGCTGCGTCTCGGTGTCGTTATCGCTACGCGGCAGCGTCGCCTCGACTTCGCGTTACGGTAAAACGGGTGGCGGTGTTGTCACGTGCTCGTCTCGGCGTCGTCGTCGCTACGCGGCGGCGTCGCCTCGACTTCGCGTTACGCTAAGAGCGAGTGGCGGTGGTGTCACGTGCTCGTCTCGGCGTCCGTCGTGGCTACGCGGCAGCGTCGCCTCGACTTCGCGTTACGCTAAGAGAGGTGGCGGTGGTGTCACGTGCTGCGTCTCGGCGTCGTCGTCGCTACGCGATAGCGTCGCCTCGACTTCGCGTTACGCTAAGAGAGGTGGCGGTGGTGTCGCGTGCTGCGTCTCGGCGTCGTCGTCGCTACGCGATGGCGTCGCCTCGACTTCGCGTTACGGTAAAGAGGGTGGCGGTGGTGTCACGTGCTGCGTCTCGGCGTCCGTCGTCGCTACGCGGCAGCGTCGCCTCGACTTCGCGTTGCGCTAAAACGAGGTGGCGGTGGTGTCACGTGCTGCGTCTCGGCGTCGTCGTCGCTACGCGGCGGCGTCGCCTCGACTTCGCGTTACGCTAAGAGCGAGGTGGCGATGGTGTCACGTGCTGCGTCTCGGCGTCGTCGTCGCTACGCGGCGGCGTCGCCTCGACTTCGCGTTATGCTAAAGCGCGAGGTGGCGGTGGTGTCACGTGCTGCGTCTCGGCGTCGTCGTCGCTACGCGGCGGCGTCGCCTCGACTTCGCGTTACGCTAAGACGAGGTGGCGGTGGTGTCACGTGCTCGTCTCGGCGTCCGTCGTCGCTACGCGGCGGCGTCCGCTCGACTTCGCGTTACGGTAAAGCGAGGGTGGCGGTGGTGTCACGTGCTCCTCTCGGCGTCGTCGTCGCTACGCGGCGGCGTCCGCCTCGACTTCGCGTTACGCTAAGACGAGGTGGCGGTGGTGTCACGTGCTGCGTCTCGGCGTCCGTCGTCGCTACGCGGCGGCGTCGCCTCGACTTCGCGTTACGCTAAGTCAGGTGGCGGTGGTGTCGCGTGCTGCGTCTCGGCGTCGTCGTCGCTACGCGGCGGCGTCGCCTCGACTTCGCGTTACGGTAAAGCGAGGTGGCGGTGGTGTCACGTGCTGCGTCTCGGCGTCCGTCGTCGCTACGCGGCGGCGTCCGCCTCGACTTCGCGTTACGCTAAGAGAGGTGGCGGTGGTGTCACGTGCTGCGTCTCGGCGTCCGTCGTCGCTACGCGGCGGCGTCGCCGACTTCGCGTTCGGTAAGACCGTGTGGCGGTGGTGTCACGTGCTGCGTCTCGGCGTCGTCGTCGCTACGCGGCGGCGTCGCCTCGACTTCGCGTTACGGTAAAGACAGGGTGGCGGTGGTGTCACGTGCTGCGTCTCGGCGTCGTCGTTACTACTTCGCGGCAGCGTCGCGCCTCGACTTCGCGTTACGGTAAGGCAGGTGGCGGTGGTGTCACGTGCTGCGTCTCGGCGTCCGTCGTCGCTACTGCGGCAGCGTCGCCTCGACTTCGCGTTACGGTAAAGCGAGGTGGCGGTGGTGTCACGTGCTCGTCTCGGCGTCCGTCGTCGCTACGCGGCGGCGTCCGCCTCGACTTCGCGTTACGCTAAGGCGAGGTGGCGGTGGTGTCACGTGCTGCGTCTCGGCGTCCGTCGTCGCTACGCGGCGGCGTCGCCTCGACTTCGCGTTACGCTAAGACAGGGTGGCGGTGGTGTCACGTGCTGCGTCTCGGCGTCCGTCGTCGCTACGCGGCAGCGTCGCCTCGACTTCGCGTTACGCTAAGACGAGGTGGCGGTGGTGTCACGTGCTGCGTCTCGGCGTCCGTCGTCGCTACGCGGCAGCGTCGCCTCGACTTCGCGTTACGCTAAGACGCGAGGTGGCGGTGGTGTCACGTGCTCGTCTCGGCGTCCGTCGTCGCTACGCGGCGGCGTCGCCTCTCGACTTCGCGTTACGCTAAGAGAGGTGGCGGTGGTGTCACGTGCTGCGTCTCGGCGTCCGTCGTCGCTACGCGATAGCGTCGCCTCGACTTCGCGTTACGCTAAGAGAGGTGGCGGTGGTGTCACGTGCTGCGTCTCGGCGTCGTCGTCGCTACGCGATAGCGTCGCCTCGACTTCGCGTTACGCTAAAGAGGTGGCGGTGGTGTCACGTGCTGCGTCTCGGCGTCCGTCGTCGCTACGCGGCGGCGTCACCTCGACTTCGCGTTACGCTAAGAGCGAGGTGGCGGTGGTGTCACGTGCTGCGTCTCGGCGTCGTCGTCGCTACGCGGCGTCGCCTCGACTTCGCGTTACGCTAAAACGAGGTGGCGGTGGTGTCACGTGCTGCGTCTCGGCGTCGTCGTCGCTACGCGGCGGCGTCGCCTCGACTTCGCGTTACGCTAAGAGCGAGGTGGCGGTGGTGTCACGTGCTGCGTCTCGGCGTCCGTCGTCGCTACGCGGCGGCGTCGCCGACTTCGCGTTACGCTAAGACGAGTGGCGGTGGTGTCACGTGCTGCGTCTCGGCGTCCGTCGTCGCTACGCGGCGGCGTCGCCTCGACTTCGCGTTACGCTAAGAGCGAGTGGCGGTGGTGTCACGTGCTGCGTCTCGGCGTCCGTCGTCGCTACGCGGCGGCGTCGCCTTCGACTTCGCGTTACGCTAAGAGCGAGGTGGCGATGGTGTCACGTGCTGCGTCTCGGCGTCCGTCGTCGCTACGCGGCGGCGTCGCTCTCGACTTCGCGTTACGCTAAACGAGGTGGCGGTGGTGTCACGTGCTGCGTCTCGGCGTCGTCGTCGCTACGCGGCGGCGTCGCCTCGACTTCGCGTTATGCTAAGGCGAGGGTGGCGGTGGTGTCACGTGCTGCGTCTCGGCGTCCGTCGTCGCTACGCGGCGGCGTCGCCTCGACTTCGCGTTATGCTAAAACGAGGTGGCGGTGGTGTCACGTGCTGCGTCTCGGCGTCGTCGTCGCTACGCGGCAGCGTCGCCTCGACTTCGCGTTATGCTAAAGGCGAGGTGGCGGTGGTGTCACGTGCTGCGTCTCGGCGTCCGTCGTCGCTACGCGGCGGCGTCGCCTCGACTTCGCGTTACGCTAAGAGCGAGGTGGCGGTGGTGTCACGTGCTGCGTCTCGGCGTCCGTCGTCGCTACGCGGCAGCGTCGCCTCGACTTCGCGTTACGCTAAGACGAGGTGGCGGTGGTGTCACGTGCTGCGTCTCGGCGTCCGTCGTCGCTACGCGGCGCGTCGCCGACTGCGCGTTCGCCGCTACGCTAAAGCGAGGTGGCGGTGGTGTCACGTGCTGCGTCTCGGCGTCGTCGTCGCTACGCGGCAGCGTCGCCTCGACTTCGCGTTACGCTAAGAACGAGGGTGGCGGTGGTGTCACGTGCTGCGTCTCGGCGTCGTCGTCGCTACGCGGCAGCGTCGCCTCGACTTCGCGTTACGCTAAAGCGAGGTGGCGGTGGTGTCACGTGCTGCGTCTCGGCGTCGTCGCTACGCGTCGCCGACTTCGCGTTACGCTAAGACGAGCGGTGGCGGTGGTGTCGTGCGGCGTCGTCGCTACGGCGGCGTCGCCTCGACTTCGCGTTACGCTAAAACGAGGTGGCGGTGGTGTCACGTGCTCGTCTCGGCGTCCGTCGTCGCTACGCGGCGGCGTCGCCTCGACTTCGCGTTACGCTAAGAGAGGTGGCGGTGGTGTCACGTGCTGCGTCTCGGCGTCGTCGTCGCTACGCGGCAGCGTCGCCTCGACTTCGCGTTACGCTAAGAACGAGGTGGCGGTGGTGTCACGTGCTCGTCTCGGCGTCCGTCGTCGCTACGCGGCGGCGTCGCCTCGACTTCGCGTTACGGTAAGACGAGGTGGCGGTGGTGTCACGTGCTCGTCTCGGCGTCCGTCGTCGCTACGCGCGACAGCGTCGCCTCGACTTCGCGTTACGCTAAAGAGGGTGGCGGTGGTGTCACGTGCTCGTCTCGGCGTCGTCGTCGCGTACGCGGCGGCGTCGCCTCGACTTCGCGTTACGTCTAAGCGTCGGTGGCGGTGGTGTCACGTGCTGCGTCTCGGCGTCGTGTCGTCGCTACGCGGCGGCGTCGCCTCGACTTCGCGTTACGCTAAGAGAGGTGGCGGTGGTGTCACGTGCTGCGTCTCGGCGTCGTCGTAAATGCGCTACGCGGCGGCGTCGCCTCGACTTCGCGTTACGCTAAAGCAGAGGTGGCGGTGGTGTCACGTGCTGCGTCTCGGCGTCCGTCGCTACGCGGCGGCGTCGCCTCGACTTCGCGTTACGCTAAAGCGAGGTGGCGGTGGTGTCACGTGCTGCGTCTCGGCGTCCGTCGTCGCTACGCGGCAGCGTCCGCTCGACTTCGCGTTACGCTAAGACAGGGTGGCGGTGGTGGCGGTGGTGTCGGCGTGCTGCGTCTCGGCGTCCGTCGTCGCTACGCGGCGTGCGTCTCGGCTCGACTTCGCGTTACGCTAAGAAGAGAGGTGGCGGTGGTGTCACGTGCTGCGTCTCGGCGTCGTCGTCGCTACGCGGCAGCGTCGCCTCGACTTCGCGTTACGCTAAGACGAGGGTGGCGGTGGTGTCACGTGCTGCGTCTCGGCGTCGTCGTCGCTACGCGGCGGCGTCGCCTCGACTTCGCGTTACGCTAAAGCGAGGGTGGCGGTGGTGTCACGTGCTGCGTCTCGGCGTCGTCGTCGCTACGCGGCAGCGTCGCCTCGACTTCGCGTTACGCTAAGAGAGGTGGCGGTGGTGTCACGTGCTGCGTCTCGGCGTCCGTCGTCGCTACGCGGCGGCGTCGCCTCGACTTCGCGTTACGCTAAGAGAGGTGGCAGTGGTGTCACGTGCTCGTCTCGGCGTCCGTCGTCGCTACGCGGGGGGGGGGGGGGGGGGGGGGGGGGGGGGGGGGGGGGGGGGGGGGGGGGGGGGGGGGGGGGGGGGGGGGGGGGGGGGGGGGGGGGGGGGGGGGGGGGGGGGGGGGGGGGGGGGGGGGGGGGGGGGGGGGGGGGGGGGGGGGGGGGGGGGGGGGGGGGGGGGGGGGGGGGGGGGGGGGGGGGGGGGGGGGGGGGGGGGGGGGGGGGGGGGGGGGGGGGGGGGGGGGGGGGGGGCCCCCCCCCCCCCCCCCCCCCCCCCCCCCCCCCCCCCCCCCCCCCCCCCCCCCCCCCCCCCCCCCCCCCCCCCCCCCCCCCCCCCCCCCCCCCCCCCCCCCCCCCCCCCCCCCCCCCCCCCCCCCCCCCCCCCCCCCCCCCCCCCCCCCCCCCCCCCCCCCCCCCCCCCCCCCCCCCCCCCCCCCCCCCCCCCCCCCCCCCCCCCCCCCCCCCCCCCCCCCCCCCCCCCCCCCCCCCCCCCCCCCCCCCCCCCCCCCCCCCCCCCCCT